>JANAVB010004800.1:30694829-30747329 GCA_029216955.1 Iris pallida | reverse complement strand
TTTGCATTTTGTGACATATAAGGAGGGTTTAAATGCACTTTACCCAATTTTATTTGACATCTAAACATAGAAGAAATGAAATAATTTTTCTTTATCTTGATTTTGGAAACCAAACATGACCTAAATAGATCAGACCTAAACATGTTGGGTTTGGGTTGAGTCTAAATAGTCAAACCGGATGTGACCCGGTCTGAGTCCGGAGAGAATAATATAACACGCGTTTCCAACGTGGGAATTACACTGCATTAGGTGCTTGACGAAGTGTCAGCCGCTGATTTGCAATTGGAGTCTTTATCTCTGCCTTTCTTTACTTTCAAGAATTCAATAATTTGATGCTCGATGAGTCGGCTTCTTTCCTCCAACCATTTCTCAATTATTCTCGCTTATAAATTATGTACCTGGTCATTGCGATAAGGAAAGAACACCAAACAAGATTTGTAGGTCCCACAAAGAGGTTCCCACGTAAACAAAAACAAATAATTTAAGATTACATTTTCATTTGATGATGTTCATGTATATTGTTTTTTAAACATCCCCACGCCAACCGACCCCATCCCACCCAGCGGTTTTTTTTTTTTTTTTTTGTGTGTAAGGATCATAGAAAGTTACTATGGGGCCACAAATGATCCATTATATTTGATACGCCATAATCCAAATTTCTTAAAAAAAATTTACTATAACGAAAATATTTATATAAATTATGGTAAACGTAAATAGTTTGTTGAAATATGAGAAAACGAAACAACTCGCCAACGTAGATGGCGAAAAAAAAAGATCTGTTAAATTTTGGCGGAATACTGAGCAACGGTTTAGCGGGGAGGGTTGATTTGTTTTAGCGGAAAGGGTTTGGTTTGGTTTATTTTGTTTATCTTTTAGTTTGCTTTGGTTTAATCTTTTAGTTTATTTTAATCTATTAGTTAATTTGTTATTATTTATACTATAGATAATAATAAAATATCAACATTTTATATAATAATTATATAATCAATTTTTGAATTATCTATATTAGGTAATATATATATATATATATATATATATATATATATATATATATATATATATATATATATATATATATATATATATTGCTCGGAAAGACAGTCCGAAACAGTGGACCACATTATGTTGTCGGGAGACTCACCTGCCAGGGTTTGGACCGCCCTCTCTCATCGTTGCAGACTAAACCTGGACGGTGGGAGCTTCAACGATCTTTTTGCCTCTTGGAGTAGCGCCTCTCACGGCCACCAGATCGTTGCAGCCGCCACCACGTGGGTCATTTGGAAGAACCGCAACAAACACAAATATGAAGGCCACCAATATTCGCTCGACCAATTCGCCCGACCAACTTATGCGTGAGGTTCTCCGACAGACCCTTAAGGCCAGTAGACACTGCAACCACGGTCAATAGGACTTCTGGCATTCCTTGCTCTCCGGACCAGATTGAGGAGAGATGGTCCCATTTCTTTCTAGCTCCTTTTTGTCTTTTGCGCTTACTTGTAAAGGTTTCGGCATTTTGCGCCTTGATATGAATAAAGCGGGGATTTGATAATATATATATATATATATATATATATATATATATATATATATATATATATATATATATATATATATATATAATAATAACAAAATCTATTAGTTATTATACAAAATTAGTTTGAATATATTAATTTTTATCGTATATATATATTTCTATACTAATATATTTATTTGTATGTGCTATTGTTATCTTATATATTAATTTATGTTTATTTTTATTTATTTGTATACTAATATAGTACTTTATTATTATTATCTATATTTATTTGTTATTATCTATAGTAATATATTAATTTGTATATTAACTAATAAAGTAATACAAAAAAATTATTAGTTAATATATAATTATTATATAAAAAAATTAACTAACATATTTTGTTATTATCTATAGCATAAATAATAACAAACTAACTAACAGATTTGTTTATAAATACATATATATTTTTATTTTTATACATTAATGGGTATATTAACTAATATAGTAATACAAAATAATTATTAGATAATATATAATTATTATATAAAAATTATTAGCTGATAGATTTTGTTATTAATTATAGCATAAATAATAACAAATTAACTAATAGATGAAAACAAACAAAAGATAAACAAATTAAACTAAAAGATAAACCAAATCAAAATAAAACAAACCAATCTAACCAAACCAAACCAAAAACAAATCAAAACATAAAATCAAATGTTCTTTTTTCCGCCAACCTGGTTGGCAAAAATCTGTCCATACGTGCATATTCTTTTTTCGCCATCTCAGATGGCGGAACATATCGTCTCTTGTAGCGGAACATATCGTCTCTTGTAATTTATCTAAAATATTTTTGTCATGTCTAATTTAATTAAAAATAATTTCGGTACAGTAAATTTTCTACAATTTTTATCCAACGATTTGGTATAGCTCTCAAGTTTCCATTGTTTGGTTATGTGCATAGGAACATTTTTGAGGTGGGGATAAAAAAGTGTGCATATGATATCCGTCGACTACCAAATCAACAAAATAAACACGAACAATATGGAGGGAAGCAATCATTCGCACAACATGTGGTGGCTATGACCACCTGAACAAGACTGATTTTCTATTTATCAAAGATTACAATAAGCCCCGAAGGCACTAGCCTAGTGGTAGTACGGGGGTCGTCCAAGCACATGTCTTGGGTTCGAATTTCACCTCGAACGACTGGGTGACTTATATACGGCTCAGCTTGGAAAAAAAAGACACCCCAAAAAATTAATAAAAATAAAAATAAGATTACAATAAAATATATCTCGATTCCCTTGTCCTAAAAGTCAACATTTACACTTTTGAAGAGAAAATACAAGATACAATCGTTTAATACTCCAACCTAATGCACTTGTTGAATAATGGTTGCCCATTGTTCGACGTTGTCAATCTCCCTAACGAAGTAGATAACACTCGATTAGAAAATCCTTCCTCCTTGAAGCGTAAGACCTAAGGGGCATTTGGTTCAAGTTTTGGAGGCCTGGAAATGAGTTTTGAATTTCTTACCCATGTTTGGTATGTCTAGGATTGAAAATTAGAAGAAAATATAAGGGGCCTCATATACCCATTGATGTGGAAAAACTATTCTCAAGCCCTCCGGGAATAGTTTTGCATTCCCAGTAATATCGTTTGAGTATTTTGTTTGGACGATAATACCCTCCCTTTACTTTCAAAATTCTAACTTCTATTCCAAACATGTGAATTTAGTTAATAGCCATTAGGTCAAGGTAGGATAAATTAATAACTAGGCTAAGTTACAGCTACTCCTAGCCATGTTATAGAGACTCCAAGAAGAAAAGATAAAGACATGATTTTGATCGAGGATCCTTCTTTGAGTCTTCAGAGCTTCCTTATATAGACGTCTGCATGTACCTACGATATTGAGCACTTCCTCAATAATGCCACGCGCTCACATTCCCATCAGATAAGGCACTTCGTGCCCCCCTCTCTCACGTAACTATTCCTCTGCGTTAGAAAGGCTATTTATGGACAACTAAATAAATTAAGATTCATATCCCTGTGTGAACCAAACATGGGAATGAAAAAATTAAATTTTTTTACTACATATTTCCAACCTAACCAAACATGGGTATGAGAATGTTGATCCTTTCCAATGAGAAATGAATAGAAAATGGATTCATAGGAATACAAAAACTTCATCCAAATGAGCC
This sequence comes from Iris pallida, assembly GCA_029216955.1. Classification (NCBI taxonomy): domain Eukaryota; kingdom Viridiplantae; phylum Streptophyta; class Magnoliopsida; order Asparagales; family Iridaceae; genus Iris; species Iris pallida. The sequence continues at coordinate 30,743,606 of JANAVB010004800.1, read as the reverse complement.
ATAAGAGTCGAAAAGAATGTTGGAGTTTTCTTGAACCCTAAAACATCATGTTCAAGTAAACGTCAGGAGCCTCCACATACATGGACTACAATAATCCTAATTGCAAAATAGGAAACCTTTACTTAATCCCTACGTTAGTCCAACACAATATGGACCCTTGAAAGTTGATCTAGACTGATTAGAAAACCACCCAAAATTATGTTGAACATACTCGAAACTAGACCAATCGTCCCGACCGAAATTTACTAGAATTTTGGCCCATCTACTACCTCTGTGTGGGAACATATGGAATTCGGGGGGGGGGGGGGTGTTGATAATTTGTTTTGGGTTGAAGTTTTCCCCAGTCGAGTTCCAACCGCTCTATTATCTTTGCACGACCTCCACAATCAACCTATGACCATCCTGATGAGAGGGTGTTGGCCTGATAACTTCTCAATTAGACTCTATACATATCTTCCTGCAATAGAGTACTATCATCGACCCCGTACTCCTCTGGTTGCTTCATATCAACTATCGTCTCTAGTTGCTCAACCACCATGTCGACACTTATTATGGTGCATAACATCTCTGAATCAATAGGATCTCTCCAAGATAAATAACTTGATGTAGACCAAAGTCCCTAATCACCAAACTCACTATGAGTCTCGGCTATGTACTTCCAAATTGTGTTTTCCACCGGAACATGCTTATGTTTACGATAGCTTTCTTACCGTTGGTTGTACTAGCCAAGCGAAACATGCAATTTTCTAGCAGTCTAAGCTCATGAAACTATCCATCCTCATGTTTGTCATAAAATCTCCTTCTTACATCTAGATCATAAAATAGAGTAAGTCCATGCATGATGAACACTGTTGAAGGCCCACAGCTCCTCTCAAATTGTGCAAATAAACTTGAGTCAGATGTACCCCATGATCTCCTTCTTTAACTTCGAAGTGATAAAACTAACATCACTACAATAATCTTTGACACCCTCCCGACGTCGAGCAAACTTAGACTCTAGAGCAACTCCTACGTGGAGACTAATCAGCTGTCATAGAACCGACAATTTGATCCTTAAGATCCGAGACATCCTTGTAACCCCCACATTCCTTTTTCCAATAAAATTCTATTTTTCCCAAATTATTTAGCTATTTTATTATTCACTATTAGGAATGGCATTGTAGTAATTTATGGATTAGGAGTTGGCTAATTAGGAATTCATGAAGAGGGAGTGGCAAGTTCGTAATTATGTAGAAGTGGAGTAGCTTTTGCACTATTTGAGAGTGGAGTGACATTTTTGTAAATACCAATGTAGGAGAGTAACTATTGGTAATTTTCTATAGCCTTTAGCCATAAGATTAGAGTGGGAACCTTCTAGATTTGCTTTCCTAATTAATCGGGATTAGTTCTTAATTAATGTTGATTAGTTCTAATTAATCTCATAGGATATTCTAGAGAATATTCTATGTCTAGAGTATTCCAAAGAATATTCTATGGAATACTCTATGGAATATTCCTTTGAGCCATGTGCTAATTGGCATCTAGATTATTCTAATGGCTCCTATAAATAGGACTAATCATCATTAGTGCTAGTCATCCCAAATCTCCATAAGGTCCTAATGACCATATCCTAATTGTGTTCGTGTCCACATCTATTTCAATAATATTCCTAGCTATTACATTTACATTTCCTCGTGTACGATACTACACGATCCACAAACCCACAAAGATCCACAAATTACATCATCTTCGTGTCCCCAGGTCTGACCCCGAGGATACGGGCAAACCCATATATTTTTATACCCAAATTTTGACCCAAACATCCCGTGTCCTGCCGACAGGACACTGACACAACTTTCCTTCAAAACCCTAACCCTAACCCTAAGTTTTTCTCTGCATGTGACGTGTCCCCTGCCGGCCGAGCCTTCATCGGAGCACCATCTTCATCGTAATATCCTCCTCGATCTGCTTCTTCCTCCGCCACTCCGGACGAAGCCATGCCAGCCTCTTCCTCTGCCGCTCCTCCGGATCTCCACTGTCTTGTGCCTCCGATCAACTTCGCCATCGACATGATCTCGAAGATCTGTACCATATCTAGGACCTCAAGCTGGTGAGCCGCGCCTCCCCGACCAAGCCGCACCACAGCCGCACCACAACCGAGATCGCCGCCTCCCGGAAGGGCTCTGCCCACCGTGACCAGCCATAACCACCACCGCCATCAAGAACCCTGTTTCACTTAACAAAATGCCTAGAAATCGACTTTTGAAAATAAAACGAGAAAAGGAGTACAAGAAGTACAAATTTGATTCTGGAAAGTATTGCTATGGAAGTCTGATCTGTAAATGATCACTTTGTTCCTTGGACCATACGATGATGATGAAGATCACTGCTAGAAGATGAATAGTTGGAAGAACTAAGTCACCAGAAAGGTATTGACGCACTTGGGCACTGATGGCGAGGCCGAATGCTTTCCTGCTTTGCTTCACTCTGTTCTGGAAGAAAAGTTGAAGAAGAATGCTCCGAAAAATCAAAGTCTCTGGGCTCTGATCTCTATGTATTCTCTCATCTCTCTCTGTGTCTGTTATATGAGAAAAATAAGTCTATTTATAGACTTGGCTTCTTGTGCGTAAAAACTCAGCAAAAGTTCCATCTTTACGCTAATAACTGCCACCCATGACTAAAGTCATCCTCTGCATACGTTGACACGTGTCCCATCATTTCAATAAGAATAGGATGCATGTACACACGTTCTTCGAGATGTGTGGCGTGAAAGCCATGTAGGCAAACCACGTTCCAAATAGGTGAAGAAGAATAGGGCGTAAAAATAACCCAAAATACTCTGAGCGTAAAGTAGTAGACTAGGCGTAAAATAGCCCTGATATGGACTTCCCGCGTAAAGTGGTTGTTAAACAACCTTGAGCGTAAAATTAGCCCAAATAAACTTTATGCACACGTTAACGTTTGAGCGTAAAAATACATACAGTCTCCATGCGTAAAAGAAGCCATACTGTGAGCGTAAAATAGCTCAGTCCACATACTAAACGACAACATTGGTCTCTGTGTAAAACAAATCCTTTCGAATTCTGTGATATATGCCATCATTAAATCTTCATGTCAGACTTTGCATTAAATGCAAGACTCGACAGTTTTGTCCAGCGTAAAGTGGTTAGCCTGTCTTAGGCGTAAAACTATCGGCTTGACCCTGGCGTAAAACTATTGGCTTGACCCTGGCTTAAAGCGATTAGCCTGTAAAAATAAATCATACTGAGTGGAATGCTTTATTTCTTTGACTCATTCTATGAAGCATTTTTTACACTCCTACAAGACCCCCTTCAAAGTTTTCAAATATCTTCAAAATTTGAAACACTTTGAACAGAAGCATAAAAGTTAGGATTTAACCAGTCAGCGTAAAAATTCGGGAAGTGGTGCCGGTAAATACTTAACCGTCATAATTAATTTTCTCTCGAAACTTTCGAATGCTTCTTCATCTCCCCGAGTTTGCATTAATAATGATCAGTTTCCCATAAGGAATATGAAGAGTTGATTTGGTTGTATATATAAGGAGAAATTCTTCATTCTTGCTTTTCATCCTTATACTGTCATGGCACCAAAGAAAGAGATTAACAAAGAAGAGGCTCCGAGCTCCAGGATTGATATAGAGATGGAGGTTGAGCGAGCACGCAACTTTATAGAGTGCTTTGGACTGACTCCAGCAGTCTTTGGTCGTATAAATGGTGGTCCCCCAACTGCGTATGAAGGATCAGGTGATGCAGAAGCATTCCTTAATCTGATGCGTCGTTCTGGGATCCGCAACATGCACGAGTTAGGTGCCTCCCTTCGTCAGCCCAAAGAAGGAGAGAAAAAAATAATGTTTTATGTAGAAGTGTCGTCTATGTGTTGCGACTCTTCAACTTATCTGTAGGGGCCTACTCCCCTTTTTATAAATAAAATCTTGATATTGATCTCATATGTTGGTATATAGAATTGTTCTACACCTCCTTTGACTGCATCTATGATTGTTCATTCCCAAGAGAAACAAAATAACACGTGGCATCTGTCTTGTGGTCACGAGCGCCTTTTTAGTAGGATCTTTCCCGAAATAGACTCATGCCAACCGTTTCTTCAACCCTTATAAATAGTTGAGTTAAAGAATGTTTTATACATTCTCATTCTCATTCTTCCGAAGATAGCTTTTTATAACTTTTCATTCTCCAACAAGAGATTGATAATGGCGATGCTTTCCGATGTCGTTCCTCTGTACGCCCGGTAGCTCTTTGCAAGATTTTATTCTCTAACAAATGATGATGCTTTCCGATGCTGTCTCTCTGTACGCTCGGTCACCAGATGTTGATTCAACCACTCTTAGAGCCGAATCATCTGACCTTAATGGTAAGTTTGATTCGTAAATCGATCGTCTGATTTTGAACTTTTTGTTGAAAACAGATGCCGATCTTTAAACGAGCGCAAATCCTTAACAAATATGGAGCGTTGTACGTAAAACATTGGCGTAAAACCTGGCATAAAAACCTTAAGTGCAAAGCCTTGTTGCACGTGAAACATTGGCGTAAAATCTTGTAGATTAAGTGCACATGAATCACTGGCGTAAAAGCCTTGTTGCACGTAAAACATTGGCGTAAAACCTCGTAGATTAGGTGCACATGAATCACTGGCGTAAAAACCTTGTAGATAAGGTATGCCTGTTGAAGATAAAACAAGATGCATAAGCACCTATTTTTTTTAGTTTTAATTGACTGATAAGCGTCTGATGATACTTCTGTTTAAAACAATTTTTCTTTGCTATTTTCTGCAGAAGTTTGGCTGAAGAACTTTTCCAGAACCGGTATTGGCGACTTTGACGCTGTGAGGAGCATTCTTCTGACATCAACATCAGGGAGCTCATGCGCTTTTGACGCACAAATCAGACAACTCAGAACTTTTCGTGGGATAAAAGGGTCTTCCTCAGATGGTAGGAAGAGCCTTTATACACAGAAAGTTGGATGGTGGAGTCAACTCTATCCCGAGAAATTGGGTAGTAGAGTTCCTTTCACGGCAGGACTAGGAATTATATCCCAATGCTGGATACATTCTTATCTCCTCTGAAAGGCCGCCACTTCTCCACCAATTGTATTGACAGCAACACGTCTTCAGGCTGCCATACTCTGGGATTCTCCTCTCGTCTGAGAGAGAAGACCAGAGTTTGATTCCTACTGTTCTGGTCGCCATTGAGGCTCAGACAGTAAGGAATTGACACCAACAACGAATCCGATGAAGAAGATCCAAAGAAGAAATAGATCTCGATTAGTTCATCGTTGTTGTATAGAATGAAAATCCAAGATGTAATAGATTTCCATTATGATTTGTAAGAAAGTCTAAGGAATGTAATAGACTTTTATGATGAAATGAGAATGGAAATGACAAGTCTTCTATGCTCAATGATTTGTATCTATCCAGAGGTAATACGGACATGACAGATAATAAAATCTTGTTTTCTATTTTTAGAGTATACAATACTATCAGAGGTAATATGGACATGACAGTATGTAAGAACTCAAAGAAAAGTAGATTAATATCTATGCAGAGGTCAAATGGATATGACAGATAAGAAATACAAACAAATTTAATATTTATTCAGAGGTCATAAAAAATGTGATAAATAATAAATCCAACTTTCTATACCAACTGGTAAGATAGAAGATCAAAATTTCTCTCCGAAGAGACGAGTAATCAGCTTAACCAAACCTTGGTAGCTGGGGATTAAGAAGACAGATGTCATTTTAGGATATATGCCAAAATGAATGAACCGACATATCTTTCGGGAAAAGAAAAAGGTTAATTCAATTCCATAATTAAATGGATGAATCTGATGTAATGAACGGACATGTCTTTTCGGGAATGAACAGTTGTTTTCAAAAGACTGGTTCATTAATAGATCTCTCATATAAATAGGTGAGAACTCTTTGTAACATTTTATTCTTATTTCCACTCCTCTATCGGAAATGTCTTCCATCGGCGTGCAGCAAAAGAATGAAGTCTCCAAGAAGGTTGAGGACGTCATCAAGACGCACCCCGTTGAGCTAACTGTATCAGGCCCAACCGAAGTAGGCGAAAGTTCTTCTACTCCCAAGCCACCACAAGACATCTTTGCTTTCTTAGTAGAGCCAGGGAAAACTCCTGAAGAAGAAGCGCTGAGGATGGCTGCCTGCAGGTTTTTTATGAACTCAGGCAACGATGCCTTCGAAGCATTGGCTGACTATGTATTCAATAAGGAAGGCAGTGGTCCTCATCCTTAACCCTTTATTCAGAACAAAAAATAATAATAAAAGAAATTTTATTTTTATTCTATTTTTTATACATAGTACTTCTTAAGAAATTTGCCATTGATCGGCATCATGAGTAAATCTCCATTGGGCTTTGATAACCGATAGGCGCCATTAGAAAACACGGTCTCAATTACATAAGGGCCTTCCCATTTTGCTTGGAATTTTCCTTTGCTTTTGTGAGTCATAATCATCGGTCTTCGAACGGCTAATACCAACTCGCCAATCTTGAATACCCTCTCTTTAACTTTACGATTGAAAATTCGAGATATACGGGCTTGATATAGCTCAATATGCTGTTGTGATTGAAGACGCTTTTCGTCCAATCCTTCAAGTTCTTGGAGTCGTAAGCGATCATTTAGCAATAGCTATTCGTAGAGATAGAATCTGGATTTCCAAGGGAAGAACAGCCTCACATCCATAAACCAATAAAAATGGTGTAAAACTAGTAGGAGTCCGGACTGTTGTTCGATAAGCCCATAAACATTCTCCAAGTTTTTCATTCCAATCACGTTTATTAGAAGAGACAAACTTTTTGAGAAGTTTAATGATCGTTTTATTGAAGGCTTCGGCTAAACCATTAGCAGCTGGATTATAAGCCATAGAAGCCAGATTTTGAATTTGATTCTTATCACAGAACCGATAAAATGCCTGACTGGCAAATTGTGGACCATTGTCATGAATTATCCGTCGAGGAATCCCGAAGCAATAAATGACATGATGTTTGATGAAGCTGATCACATTAGATGTTTTCACTTCAGCAAGGGGAACTGTTTCTGCCCACTTAGAAAAGTAATCAGTTATAGCTAATATGAATCGATGTCCTTTAACAGAAGGAGGGTTAATAGGACCAATGACATCCATACCCCAAGCTTCGAAGGGCCAAGAAGCTGCTGTAGGATGTAGAAACTCAGAAGGTTGGTAAATAAAGTCAGCATGAATCTGACATGCTTTACACCTTCTGGCGTAATCCACAGCATTTGCTATCATGGAAGGCCAATAATACCCCATTCTTTGAATGTGGTCCTGTAATTTCGGACCCGGTTGATGAGCACCACAAACACCATCATGAGCTTCTCGGAGTGTTTGTTTGGCTTCACTTTCTGAGAGACAGCGCAGCAAGAGTCCATCGTATGAACGACGATATAACATATGTAAAGATGAATCATAATAGAATTGAAATGATCGTCTCTTAATTGATGCAGCTTTTTTCGGATCTTCAGGTAAAATTCCATGAACCGCGTAATCAATAAATGGAGTTCTCCAATCCCTCTGCTGAGATGTTGACTCTGTAGTATAACTCTGTTCAATACACAAATTATTCTTGACACAGAATAAGTCTCGGTCCAATAAAGTAATTGTATTTTGTCTTCGGATTGGAACAGCCAAGTCTGCAGCTAAGCTAACAAGAGCATCAGCCTCCACATTTTGAGAATGTGGTACGAATTTAATGAAGAATCCTTTGAATAAAAGGACCAATTCGACTACCACTTGATGATAAGGGATGAGATCAGGATTTCTGACTTCATAAGTCCCTCTAACCTGATTAATAATCAGTTGAGAGTCTCCATAGGCTTCCAGGAATTCAATATCCAATTGTTTTGCGACTTAGAAACCAATCAATAGAGCATTATATTCTGCTACATTATTGGAGCATGGTTCATTGAGAGAATATGCACGGTATATGACCATTTTGTCAGGAGAAACCAAGATGATTCCTACCCCAGAGACAATATTACCTTTAGGTCAAACCCGTGATGCTCCGTCAAAATATAATTGCCAGATATCATTTTTCAAGGTCATATTGCAATCCACGACTTCATCTGGAATGTCCTCATATAACTTTGATGTTTCAGGTATAGGATGAGCAGCTAAGAAATCAGCTAATGCTTGACCCTTCACTGATTTTTGAGGTATATAAACCATGTCATAAGGAGTGAGCAACATCGCCCAGGTAGCTAACCTAGAGTTAAGAATGCTCGGTTTTCTCATCAATACCCGAATGGGATTTATTCTGGATATGACATGGATAGTCTGTCCTGTCACATAATGTCTTGTCTTTTGGACAGCAAAAACCAAGGCCAGACATTCCTTCTCTACAGGAGTATACCTGTGTTCTGCTCCGACCATCATTCGGCTAAGATAATAAATCGCTTGTTCATGCCCTATATCAGTTTTTTGTGCAAAAAGAGCACCAAGTGAATGATCCAAAGCTCGAACATATAGCAAAAATGGTCTTCCTATCACTGGAGGTACCAAAACAGAAGGATTTGTAAGGTATTGCTTGATGTCATTGAAGGCTTTCTGCCATGCTTCATCCCAAACAAATGATACACCCTTCTTTAATAGGCGGGAGAAAGGCTGGCATCTTCCAGAGAGATTGGATATAAATCTCCTGATATACGCAATGCGACCTTGGAAGCCACGGAGTTCTTTTAAATTGCGTGGAGGACGCTTTTCAAGAATTGCTTTAACTTTATCAGGATCAACATGGATACCCTGAGAAGTAATGACATATCCTAAAAACTTGCCACTGGAAACCCCTAAGAAAGACTTAGTAGGGTTCATTTTCAATCGATGCTGGCGCATCAGTTCAAATACTGTCTTCAAGTCTTGAATGTGATCATCTTTTGATTGACTCTTAACAGCAATGTCATCTACATAACATTCTACTGTCTTCCGTAGATGTTCTTGAAAGATGTTGCTCATGGCCCATTGATACGTGGCACCGGCATTTTTAAGACCAAATGGCATAACTGTATAACAGTAAACCCCAAGGGGTGTACGAAAAGCAGTATGCTTCTCATCTTCTGGATGCATCTTAATTTGATTATATCCTGAGAATCCATCCATGAAAGACATACGTTCAAAACTGCATGTATTGTCTATCATGACATCAGTAATTGGAAGTAGAAATTCGTCTTTTGGACAAGCTGCATTAAGATCTCGAAAATCTATGCAAACTCGGACCTTTTCGTTCTTCTTCATAACAGGAACAATGTTGGCAACCCAATCGGGGTGTTGTTCTTCACGAACAAAGCCACACGTGATCAGCTTTTTGACTTCTGCTTCAATTGCATCCATCATATTTGGTCGAAAATGTCGTTGCTGTTGTTTTACAGGCTTAGCATTAGGAAGAATATTAAGTTTATGAGTAGCAACTTTGGGATCTAGACCTGGCATATCCTCATAACTCCATGCAAAAATATTAATATATTTTTTGATCAGTTTTATCAATTCTTCCTTTTCATCTTCAGAAAGATTTTTACTGATGAATATTGGTTTGGGCGTAGTTCCATCTCCAACGTCAATCTGGACAATCTCGTCTTCTGTAGGTGGTTGTCGTTGTTCAAAACGAAGTTTCCATTGAGTGTCCATCTGTTGAGCCCAAGGATCGTTCTCAAATGGTTCAGATTCATCATCAGTTTAAACCATGTTTACTGAGAATATTTGTTCAGATTCATCATAATAGTCTCCTCTAACATATGAAGGGTGAGATGTATCAGATTCGATAAATTGGATTTCTTTCGAATCTGATGATTGTGAAGAGCTAGAAGAGAATTCTTCTTGTATATCGTTATTAAACATATAGGACGGATCATATCCCAATCCATGAAGAGTTTTTTGGTAAAACAGATCACCACATAATAGTAGTCGTCTACCTTTGCTTTGATTGAGACCTTGCATAGTCTTCAAATCATATCCTATGTTCTGGATAATCTTGAGAGATTGTTGACTATATCTGTCAATTCGAATTCTTCCTTTATCTTTATCTTTATCTTTCAGATCATCTGTCTGAGCAACAGGGATATTTCTAGCTAGCCCAAACATAATTTGGCGCTTGTTTTTCTTATCAGACGGAATCACGAAATAAGATTCTTCGTAACGTCTATAAGTTACACAAGCTTGCGATGAAGCGGCTACAGGAAGAAGATAGGGAGAAGATGTTAGAAACCTTTGAGCATAAGGTCCAACATCGATATGAGAAGGAAAAGAATTTTCCTTATTGTCAATGTATAAGATTTCCTCTGTGTCTATGTCGTCTTTATACTGATGATTCTGATCATCAGAAGATAAAGTCATTCTTTCAATAAACTTGACAGCCATATACTCGAAAAGGAAATCTTCATTGATATCAAAAAGTACAGAATGATCAATATTTACATCATTTATAATTTGACTGCTACGCTTCGGATTAATCACTAGTGGACTATCATCCGTCTTCTGCGTAGATTTGTCAAGATTGACAATCAATGGAGGTTCTGGGTCATTCGTACGAAAAGTACACCCTTTGACCTTGATCACAAGAGGTTGAACTTGGCTTTTAGCAGGAACATTCACTGATTCCTCAGATAAAGCTTGAGTTCTTCCTTTAACCTTGATCATCAAAGGTTGATTGTTGACAGGTTGGAGTTAGATTCGCCCTTTGACTTTGATATTCAAAGGTTGCTCTTCTGGCGGATCTTCATTAATAGACTGATCTTCAGCAGATGATTGATCTTCAGCCATGTCTGATATTTTCTTTACATGTTCTTGTTTGTAGAGCCTTGAATCAGAAAAATAGGCTTCGACACCTGTCACGCCCCAGAACCATAATACTGGAGAGCGGGGGCAGACATAACCAGCTACGTATAACGGAATGGGATCCACACCGCTATACGGTCACGGCTGTCTAGATATGTGAGGGTTTCACTACAATCCATCAGTCTCTTAAGGTCATAAAATAGCCTATTGTCTCAATCTCAACCAACTAATAATAATCACAAGATATCAGATCTCCAAATATACAATTGTAAGGCGTCCCAAACATTACATATCCAGATGATCATGAAGCTAGTCGTTACAAAATGTGAGGACTAGCAAGAGTTCAGTCATACATGATCAACCTTCGGGGCTTGTCAATCATGTTACAGCCCGTAGGCAGACAGTAAGTAAGTACAATCGAGCTAACACTTGCTCGTCGGCTAAACGCCACAAAAGAATAATTTACAATATTACAGTGGGAGAACAAAAGAAACCCACTCGATGCCCTAGTTACGCCTGGTGACCACCATCGGGCTGGAAAACAGGGAGATCCTTTGGTGCTGCTCCGATATCTGGCTATACAAAACCAGCTGGGTCAGACCCCAGAAAGAGCAAGTGCCACAAAGGAGGCTTCACTTAAGAACTAAAACCAGCAATTAGCACAAGAGTATAACTACATAATAAAAAGGCAGTAGTTTAAGAAAAGCATGATGGGTAATTATAAAAGACAATCTTGTATAGAATCACTAAAAGACAGGACATATGGAAAGAAAGCATGACAGGATGATATACGATGAGATAACCATGGGACTATTCAGATAGCCAGGTTACAACCCGTAAACCAAACAAGGACCGGGGTTGTAACCCTTCGTCTGAACGGAACTTGGTTTCTCTCACCATTTATCGACAAGATAAATATAAGAAATCAGGTCAAGTAACAATCTGGAGTGACAATCATTATAGTGACAATCTGGAGTGACAATCATTATAGTGACAATCTGGAGTGACAATCATTATAGTGACAATCTGGAGTGACAATCATTATAGTGACAATCTGGAGTGACAATCATTATAGTGACAATCTGGAGTGACAATCATTATAGTGACAATCTGGAGTGACAATCATTATAGTGACAATCTGGAGTGACAATAATTCAATCATTCTGGTACAATCTTGCAATCAACCAATTCTAGACAATACCATACTGGACTAGACTCCATCCAATCAATCACGGCCAATCATTGCCTACGGCTTTCTACATTAACTAACTAGGGTTATCACAATAATAGTTATTAGCAAGATGTAATGAGATGCTCCAAGTAGTCACAGGCCCTGCAGCTATCCAGGTTATCCAGGCAATCATTATAGTGACAATCTAGAGAGTATAATGCATTAGAGTGACAATAGAGTTCAATCATTTAAAGTGACAATCTAGAGTGCCCCACATAACAGTGGGCTGGAAATGTGCCCTACTCGTCGGCAGGCTACAAGTCCAAACATTTGCGGCCGGGATAACGGGATCGCCTGTAACTGGGGAACATCTCTTCATGTCTAGTGAATTATACTAGTCATTAACCTTAGTCCATTTCAGTAGGTACTCCTGACCGTGGTACTCAGGAGTCCCCTCCTAGACATGATGCAAGACAGGACTGGATTATTTGTACAAGCACAATCGCCCACGGCGTCAGGATCAATTATACAGGTCATGTCACAGGTAGCCGTCGCAACAGCTATTCAAGAAATCATGTCAGGTTATCATGTCAAGTGTACTTGTCAGGAGTGCACCACTATGGGTCACTATCACGTCATGCTCAATTATCAATTCCAAATATATCAAGTAAATTCGTGATTATCAAGTTCAGGACAAAAGGCGTAAGGATATAAAATGGACGTTAAATATCTAATAAAATGTCAATATACAAGGCTACAAAAGATCAAGAGTAATCAGGCTACGCTCAAGTCAGGCTACGCTCAGGTCAGCATACGCTCAGGCCATACGCTCACAAAAGGCAGCGTATGCACTCCATACGACTCTTTGTCACACAAGTCAGCGTATGCAAGCCATACGCTCACAAAAGGCAGCGTATGGGGTCCATACGACTCCTTGTCACACAAGTCAGCGTATGCAAGCCATACGCTCACAAAAGGCAGCGTATGGGGTCCATACGACTCCTTGTCACACAAGTCAGCGTATGCAAGCCATACGCTCACAAAAGGTAGCGTATGGGGTCCATACGACTCCTTGTCACACAAGTCAGCGTATGCAAGCCATATGCTCATAAAAGGCAGCGTATGGGGTCCATACGACTCCTTGTCACACAAGTCAGCGTATGCAAGCCATACGCTCACAAAAGGCAGCGTATGCACTCCATACGACTCCTTGTCACACAAGTCAGCGTATAAGATCCATACGCTTCCAAAAGGCAGTGTATGGGGACTGCGCTGCACTAAAGAGCGCGCGCAACTCAGTGGCACAAGCTAAAAAGCTCGAGCACTGCTCACTGTCTTCTCCAAAACAGCAAGAACTCCATGGTTTGAACCTAAAACTTCAAAAGTCCATAACTTGGTCAAAATAAGTCCAAATCCAACTTTTCAAAGGTCAAAATTGGGTAGAATAAAATGCTCTACAACATGGAACCATCAAAACTTGAAAACAAAGAAGTTTGATGGATCAAAACCACCAAAATCCGAAAATAACAATTTTTAGATCTACAAAAATTAAAGCTTTAAAATAGAAAATGACAAGTTCTAATGTGTCTTAGAAACGTGAAGAGAAGCTAATGGAACAATAAAAATGAGCTCTCTTGTGGAAGCAAGATGCACTTGCCTAGACCTCTCTCTTCTCTCTTTGGTAGGTGAAGGGAGTAAATGGAAGAAGAAGATGAATAATGAAGAGAGAGAATGAAGAGGGCTAATAAATACAAATGGTGGTGGTAGGTAGGGGGGTTCACCTTGGGTTCATCATGAACCAAGAGCAATCCCAAACCGAACCAAGCCAACCCAAATCAAGAATAAACCAAGCCCAAATAAACCAATGAACCATTAAAACTAATTAAACTATCAATGCCAATAAAACTATGCTAATGCAAAAAAAAAAACCAAGATAACTAACCATGAATAAATAAAATATGGGTCCAAAACACGTATACGTATACTAAATACGTATCACGAATTTGGGACATTACAACACCCTTGAAAGGATTGATATCAGCAAACTCAGTCTTTACAACCCCTTGGGAATCCACGTACTTGAAGCATTGGTGGAGAGTTAAAGGCACGATATTATGCTCATGTAACCATGGTCTTCCAAGAAGGATGTTGTAGGATACGTCTGAATTAATAACATAGAATGTTGCCATAGTTCGAAGATCACCAATCTGAATCTTCAGACGAATCTTCCCCAGTGGTTTGCTCTTTCCAGAGTTGAAACCAACTATCGTAGTACTAGTATAAGTCAGATCACTAGTAGGAATCCTCAATGGTCTTATCATACTTTGAAGAATTATGCTAATGGAAGACCCAGGATCAATGTAAATTCTGTCAACTTCAATGGATTCAATATACCCAGTGTAGCACAAAGGCCTGTCATGCTTGTTATGCTTCAACATCATATCTTTTTGTGTAAAGGTGATATTAGGAATTGCTTCCATTACACTATGACATTGTGGGCATGACACTGGTATATTGTCAGGAGTCTTAAGTTGAGCTAAGCAAGAATCAGCTTGCAGCAAAGCTTCACTCAAAGTTTCGCAACTTTCTTTAGAAAGGCGAAGCAACTCGAAGATAGATAATCTAGCAGGAGTATTAGCTAACTGGGCTAGAATATCAAATTTATAGGGTTTCATCACCACCCCCTGACTGAAAGTAGACTTCAACGGGACGTCGAAGCGTACCGCCTTCTGTTTCCCCTTTTCAACCACAGCAGAAACAAGAGACGGTTGAGTTGATGGTGTTTCAACATTCTCAGCTTCTTTGGAAGATCCCTCATAATCTTTGTGGTACTCTTTTCCAGATCTTGTACCAGCAAAAGTTTCTTCTTCGGACTCAGGAGAAGGAAGTACCATATTGCAGGATTTAGTCTTCCTTCCCTTAGCCTTCTTCTTATGAGGATTGTTATGAGGAACCTCAGAACCCAATCCAACAGTGGATTTTTGACTTTGAATTTGTAAAGGAAGTCGTATTCCTTTATCATAATTCAAACCTTCTGTCTTTTGAAAGTCATAACCCATCTTCTTCATGAGAAGAACAGATTGCTGACTGTACAAGTGAGTAGGCAGTGGACTTTCAACAGGTGGTTCCATAGAGGAAGAAGAAGAGATCTCTGTAACTACAGGAGAATAAGGAATAAACGTCTCTGTAGCTACGGGAGGAAAATGATTTGGGATACGAGGAAAAATCCCTGTAGGAGCTTTTTCATAAGCAGCGAAGACTTGTTGTGCCCTGTGTAAGGGAACACTATTCATGGCTAGCCACTGCTGATGAGTAAGCTTGAGCTTGGCAGGAGGAGCCAGACTTGGAGGACATATGTTCAATCCTCTCAGTCTATCTTCCAAAGAAAAGCTATCCCATAGATGATCCAAATCATCAGGATCTGGAATAACATGAGAAATCATGTTGCAGGTTTTGACTTTCTTACCCTTCTTGGATTTTGAAAGTTTTACCTTCATCTTCCATTTCAGGTACTAAGTCAGGATGTACCCACATAATTTCACCTTTTTTTAATGTAAGAGGCAACAATCCTTCATTTTCCTCCCTAGCAGACGAGATATTCACAATCTTCATCGTCGCCTTCGGAATTGGGACAATTCTATCTGGTACTTGTTGTGGAGGAAAATCTCCAAATTGAAGAGAAACCATATTAGTTGTAACCGTATAGTCATCATTGGTTAAAGCGATAGCACCACCATTTATCAGCTCTTGGATTTTCTTCTTCAAAACATAGCAAGCACTGGTAGGATGATTAATGTATCTATGATAGATACAATATTTGGGATTGTCAGTCAGATTCACCTCATTATGCCTCTTTGGCTCCAAAATCTGGAGTTTGCCACTCTTCACCAGACATTAGAATATCCCTGGGATATCACTTTCATCAAAAGAGTATTCTTCTTTTGGCCTGGAAGATTTCTGATTATTCGACATCATTTTATTCTTGGAAAGATTGACCATAAGAGTGTCTTTTCCTTTCATATTACGATTGCCGGAATTATTACCAGGATTACTTTTTTTTCTTTATCCTCAGAGGCAAAAATTATTCCATGTTCACGAGCCAACCTATCATTGGTCTCGGCAAAAACTGCTGCTATGATAAACGAAGCCCAATCTGTGAATTGGGAACCCATGAAGACAGCAATAGATGGTCGTAGATTTATCTTGCATGTATCAATCAGCGCTGAATCTGGCATACCAGGGGGCATCTTTAGAGTCGCCTGTCGAAAACGTTCAATGAACGTCCGAGTATCTTCTTTCTCCTTTTGCTTGATTTCTATTAAGGAGGACATATTCATGTCCATACCTCCTTCATAGAAGAGAGAGAGAAATATTGCCTTAAATTCGTCAAAAGACGAAATGCAATTGTCGGGTAAACTACGATACCAGTCGTAAGCTGAACCCGTCAAGTATCCAATGAATACTCGAGTAAGAAGAGCATCATTTTTCTACAAATATACAGTCATAATATCAAAGTAATTGATATACTGACTAGGAGAAGCCTTTCCATCAAACAATACCATTGACTGTGGCTTGAATTTCGGTAGAAAGGGTACATCATTCCAATGAGGAGGATACGGTTGCTTAATCCCTAACCTCTGGAGTTGATCTTTTTGCTTCAAAACTTCAAACTGTACTTTGAGTTCACGCACTGCTTGAATGGCTTCGCTCGTTTGTGGAAGCACATTTGATTGAAAAATTGTTGGTTGTACCGTAATCCCCACCGGAGATGGTACATCTTCTGGAATGATGGGATCTGGAGATGCAGAATTTTGGTTAACAGCAGGCTCTTGAATATTCAAAGGTATATCAACCCCTTGGCTATCTTGAGTTGGTGCTGCTACCTGTACCGGTGTTACTATTGCCGGTTGAGCAGTTTGCTGAGCCGTTATTATCTGGTGCATGCTTTGCATCATGTTAAGCATGTCTTTTAATGATTGCTCAACGACAGTGAGACATTGTTTCGTATTAACAGATGACGTCTCTGGTTCATCTCCAATAGCGTAGGATTCAACCTCTCTTGAAGATACAGAGGGATTAGTATAGAAGTATGAATCGACACTATCAGTTTCAGACTCAAGAGATTGAAAACCCCCAGCTTCAGAATCAGAAATCTGCAATTGTCTTTGTCTTTTTGATCGAGTATTTTGATATACTCCTTCAAAAGAATCAAGAAGTCTGTTGAATTGTTGTTGACCTGGGGTTTGGGACGTGTTCCGTCTAGGACGTCGTCCTCTGTTGGTGTGAGATGCCATGTTGACTGATGCATATGACAACTCATCAGCTTGTTGTTAGGGCGCATTAAAATTCAATCGATCAAAAATTGACCGTCTGGAAGCCGAACAACAATATTTGATCACAATCTGGTGACACTCATAGTGACAATTTTCTTGGGGGAGTGTCACGGGAGATTATCTATTTTTACGCTTTTGCATTAGCAATTCACGTAAATCAGAAGAAGTAGAAGGAGTAGTCTTCTTTATTATATTTGGGGTAGCAAAACGTTTAGTCCCTTGTGTATAAAGAAGATTACTAGCTGCATTCGCAGAACCAAACTGTACATTTCTACGCGTTTGGAGTTGTGTGCGCAAATCTTGAGATTTTTGAACACGAAGGACTCAATTTTTATTGCGTGTGATTTGTAGGTTTGGTACTTTGCGTAGAACGGTATAAGAAGGCTGTTGGTGTAGAAATGAAGCTTTACCAACAACATTTTTACGCTGTATGCATTTAGGTACATTCACATTAGATGTAAAAATATCATTGTGAATTTTATCTACACTGTCACAGACAGGAGACTTACCTTTACGCGTAGAGCGTAAAAATTGACTATCTACCACGTCACAGACGGAAGATTTTCCTTTACGCGAAGAGCGTAATTTTTGTGTGTCTACCACATCACAGACGGGAGACTTATTTTACACTTAGAAGCACAAGCATTAGAGTCTACCTCATTACAAATGGGAGACACGTTCTTATGCACTGAGTGTAAAATTTGGTTTTTATCCACTGGGCGTAAAACATCATTTTTACGCACCGGCCGTAAAACCTGATTATCTTCACCGTCATAGACGAAAGATAAATTGCCACACTTAGAGTGCAACGCTGAAGTAAGGACTGCCTCGTTACGAACGGGAGCCCTACGACAGGAGTGGGAAGAATTCCCTTGCCATCAGAAGCAACAGAGAGATCAGAAGCTATTTTGGATTTAGGAATCCAAACTTTTCGTGCTTTGCAAGATTTTTGAACATTGGAGCAGCGAGAACCACCCCCAGTTCGGAGCATCTCTTCATAAGCAGTCTGGTCGAAGTGTACAACCAGAGTCTTCTTTGTCGATCCAATCGACACATCATCATATTGAGCAATTGTCTCCTCGTCAGAGGAGAAGGTCGTCCCCAGCAGAGTCGCCATTTTTGTTTCACTTAACAAAATGCCTGGAAATCGGCTTTTGAAAATAAAACAAGAAAATGAGTACAAGAAGTACAAATTTGATTCTAGAAAGTATTGATATGGAAGTCTGATCTGTAAATGATCACTTTGTTCCTTGGACCATACTATAATGATGAAGATCACTGCTAGAAGATGAACAGTTGGAAGAACTAAGTCACCAGAAAGGTATTGACGCACTTGGGCACTGATGGCGAGGCCGAATGCTTTCCTGTTTTGCTTCACTCTGTTCTGAAAGAAAAGTTGAAGAAGAATGCTCCGAAAAATCAAAGTCTCTGGGATCTGATCTCTATGTATTCTCTCCTCTCTCTCTGTGTCTGTTATATGAGAAAAATAAGTCTATTTATAGACTTGGCTTCTTGTGCGTAAAAACTCAGCAAAAGTTCCGTCTTTACGCTAATAACTGCCACCTATGACTTGAAGTCATCCTCTGCATACGTTGACACGTGTCCCATTATTTCAATAAGAATAGGATGCACGTACACACGTTCTTCGAGATATGTGGCATGAAAGCCATGTAGGCAAACCACGTTCCAAATTGGTGAAGAAGAATAGGGCGTAAAAACAACCCAAAATACTCTGAGCGTAAAGTAGTAGACTAGGCGTAAAATAGCCCTGACATGGACTTCCCGCTTAAAGTGGTTGTTAAACAACCTTGAGCGTAAAAGTAGCCCAAATAAACTTTATGCACACGTCAACTTTTGAGCGTAAAAACTCATACAGTCTCCATGCGTAAAAGAAGCCATACTGTGAGCATAAAATAGCTCAGTCCACATACTAAACGACAACATTGGTCTCTGTGTAAAACAAATCCCTTCAAATTTTTTGATATATGCCATCATTAAATCTTCATGTCAGACTTTGCATTAAATGCAAGACTCGACAGCTTTGTCCAGCGTAAAGTGGTTAGCCTGTCTTAGGCGTAAAACCATCGGCTTGACCCTGGCGTAAAACCATTGGCTTGACCCTGGCGTAAAGCGATTAGCCTGTAAAAATAAATCATGCTGAGTGGAATGCTTCATTTCTTTGACTCATTCTATGAAGCATTTTTTACGCTCCTACAAACCCCTCCGCCGCCTTCCATCTCGTCGGAGCTTCCCATCACCATATCCTCCTTAGCCAGCTCCCCGTCGTTTCCTCGAGATCCAACGACTACTGTGCTCCTCCTGTCACGACCCGCTCCGAATAATCGGACACGAGTCGGACACGTCTAGCCTACGTTGGAAGACGTAACGCAGTAAGCTGTACAATACTAAGGAGAACTCCAAGTCATAATATAAATAATTACCACAGCATCTATAACATCCCAGAAATTACCACAATCTATCAAGTTATTTGTACAATATCATCCGGAGACAAATTCGGTAATATGAATAAAATATACAACTCTAGAATCTCAATGCTAATATACAAAGTAAAATCTCTAGAACAAAACTAGGAAATGAACTAGTCTAAATTTTTGCAAAGTCTATGTCCATCCTGCTCACTATGGCCTCAAGCTCTAGTCCATAAGAGGTGCAATATCCTGAAGTATACCTGCAACGTATCCTGTCAGGAAGAAAGAAAAGTATAATCCCGACAAGAAGCACTAAACAAAGTAAAATGAAATGCATGAACAATGAACTATGGTACAAGAACCGGAACATGAAACTGTAGTACATGAATAACGATGAAACTATAGTACCAGATCCAGAATAATGAACTAGACTATCAGTGTAACATGTATTTGAAATAACTATCAAACTATGTGATCGACTGGGGTAGTACAGGGTACAAGAGCACAGGAGCACAAGAATAAGGATACGACTTAGAGTCCCACATGCACGATGTGAGACCTAAGCTATTAATCAATGCCTAGCTAATATAGGATTGGTCACATATCTATAGTATTTCTCCACCCCAATGTACAAGTAAAGAACACTGAACGATGAACTATGAACAATGAACAATCGTGTGTACAATGTGTCTATATGAGAACATGAAGCAAGACAGAAATACAGAGTAAAGAGCTCGAGTCGGTGTACTTGCCTTGCTCTGGAAGATCGAGAAATAGGAAAATAACCGTCCACCTGAATTTGGTACAAGTTGGTTATGTTCTAAAATAAATGCACTAGCTAACATTACCAATTAGCTACATATTTAGGTAATAATATAAACTAAATACAGTATGCATAAAATATTATCATACTAAATGAAAGGAGTTTGAATCTTTAAATATAGGCTATATGTATATTCTTGCACACAACATATACTAATTAGACTACAAAATACTAACTAAGTTTATTAAAAATATCAAAAAATTATTAAAAATTAAAAATTCAGGGAAAGCAGGGTTACAAATCTACCCCCTTAGAAAAATTTCGTCCTCGAAATTTTAGGGACATGATTAGGCACGATCAGAAATAATCAGATCACAAAATTCAAAATTGGCACGATTTAAGACGGTACAAGATGATAGTCACAAAAATCATGATCACAGGAAGTAGTCGGCGATCTTTTATATCTGGAGTCACTTTTCCTACAGTTCATGTCCCGTCAGTATGCATCTAGTTGCAGTGAACCTTCGGTTCCATGGTCCCGATAATACTAGATTACCGCAATACTCTTATCAACTTTATCCGATAATAGAATAAATTTAGGACTTAGCTTCAATAATATCTGAGAACCTGTGAATACCCGTAATTACTTTGACTTAGAGCCCCTGCCTCGCTAGTGCACAGCTAGCTGCAGTGAACTCACGGCCTCCATAATCCAGGTCATAGTAGGTTGTCAAGTATTTTCTTAACTTCATCCAGAAATTTGAAGAAAGTTATAAAAATTCTAAGTGATGATAGAGAGTGATAGTATCTGTATTTAAGAAACAATTTTTATTAGATACCAAGAGACAATCAAAAGCAAGCAAATAGCTACTAGGTACTATGAAACAATATTAAGATAGGGAGACTTTAGAAACAAGTCTCGAAGAGAAAAACAAGAAGAAAAATGCTAGAAGGAACATCGAAAGAAAGGTAGCGGTCCACAAGTGCCCCCGGTCGTCAGTACTCGTCCGGAATCGGGATGGTCTCCACTTCCTCGGCTGTCAGGAGGTAGACTCGTCCCTCTGGTTGTGCTCCCTGTGAGTGCTGGACCTGAAGATATAGGTCCTCCTGCTGTGGTCCCGGTGCTCCTCGTGCTCGTCCCTGGGCTGCACGATTAACGGCTTCTGGAAAGTTTTTGACCTGGTGAGCAGGTGATCCACAGAACAAGAAAAGCCTCAGTCTCTTGCGGCATTCGTCGTAATGATGTCCTAGGCAGTGACAATAATTGCAAGTGACCGCCAACTGCTGCCTTTGTGGCTGATATATATGAACTCTGGCTGGATGGTAATGCTGCTGTGCTGGCTACTGTGGCCTTGCATGAATCTGAGTCCTCATCGCAGGTGTCTGATAGCTACTGCTGTCGATGTCCCGGTCCCTCTTGAGCTTCGGGTCCATCTCCTTCTCTACCACCTGAGCAATCTTGAGAATGCTCGAATAAGCCATTGCCTGGCTGATCGCCACTACATGCCGTAACTCTCTGGTGAGGCCCTTCTTGAACCTCTAAGCCCTCTCCTCTGGTGTACTGACTAGGTTCTCTGCGAACCTGCTAAGTCAGGTGAACTCCGATGTGTACTCTGCTATAGTCATGTTCCCCTGCTGCAGTACCTCAAACTGTATTCGAAGCTCGTCTCGCTCTATGTCTGGAAAGAACTTCTCTTTGAACAGAGTTTTAAAGTCTGTCCAGAGAATCTGGGGTGCGGCCAACTGAGGATCCTCTCGATACCAGGCTCTAGCAATGTCAAAAAGTCGCATGCTCGCAACTTCCACCTTCAGGTCATATGGAATCCTCGCCATCTTCAGCGTCTGCTCGACGTTTTCTAATAACTCATCATCATACACTATCCCATTATGGCCCTAAAAATCTATCGGACTGAGGTTCTGGTAGTCTCTGGCGGTCCCTGGTCTCGGTGTTGCTGGCGCTGTAGGTGCTACCGGTGCTGGTGGAGCCAGCTCTTGGGTTCTGAGGGCATCCACGATCGTAGCACGGAACTGCACAGCCTGATTGTCACGACCCGCACCCTAGAGTAAGGGCACGAGACGTGGGTACGTCCAGCCTACGCCGCAGTGTCGGCGGTAGAACGCTGTCCTAGGTCAACATACATCTAACAATATAACTCTAAACAGTTTATACTTTCCGAATGGGGGTGACATAGCAGTAAATGAACTCAATCACAACTAAGGAAGAGATAGCACGATATGATATAGAACTCAAGGAAAAATAGATGATAAAGTAGTCTAAGATAATATCCCAGCAATATCCAGAGGTACATGGTCTCAACTACTGAATAAAAGAATATATACAATTTAGAAACTCTGAACAGAAAATAAGTCTAGCTAAAACATGTCTCAAGGCAACATAAAATAAGATAAGCCTAACTAAACTAGTCTAGGCAATGGGGGTGATGTCCTCAGCTAGAGCTGGGTCCTCCTGAGAGTCCAGCTCGCAAGTGTTGTATAAGGCTGCCCCGTAGAAGGTATCCACACAGGCCTCCTCCTCGTCCTCTGTAATATTTTTAACAGGTCCAGTCAGGACAGGAGCGAGTACAGTACATCTCAACAGTTCATAGCAGGTTAGAAAATATAATCATGCAGTAAAGTAAGATACAAGTACTGAAAGAAGTACAGTATGTAAACAGAGAGAAAGAGCTGTAATAGAAATATCTACTATAAATAGAGACTAACAGTGGCTAGTGAGTCAGAGTACAATATAGACATGTAAATGGCATAGGAGATTCTGATAAGACACTATGGAAGAGATTCTGATAAGATACTACTTGGGTATTATTCACATTTCTACTTCTACTCTCCCGTACCCCCAATCAATACACAAGGATCCAACCAGGTTATGTTATGATTCCATGCAAAGGCCCCCGAAGGGTGATACATGGATGTTCCATAAATGGAGATTCTAGGAGATTCTAGGATACCCAGTAAATGGGATAAGAGATTCTAGGAGACTCTGTGATCATAAGAGTATATGTCACAAGTGATCAAAGAACCAGTGAAGCATAGTGATACGCCATGTAAGTGAAACGCACAGAACATGTAGTACCCGATGCTCCCTGAGGATAACATCTCAAGAAGGGATCCATATAGTACCAATCTGTGTGACCAACTTGACAGTACAAGGAGAGTAATTTAATGCAGAAAATAATTCTAAGCAGGATATGAAATGATCAGAGAATGTACTCGCCTGTTATCTGAGTGTCCAATATGAATGTACTGTCCGAAGAGTGGTGTCTGGCTCCTAATCAGAACATCACAAGTCATAACAAGTCTAAAATGGTAAAAATAAGTTCTACTATGCATTCTACATGGATCTAGGTCAATCTAGGCCAAAGTCAACTCTTGGTCAACTCTGGTCAACCCTAGAAGTCAAACTAGGTCAACTATGGTCAAAGTAGGTTTAACAAGTCTACACTAGTCTAGCAAGTCTATTCTAAGTCTAATCAAAGCTATACAAGCCCAATCTAGGCTCACTAGTCAAACAGACACACACAGGCCATAGGCTATATCATGCCTATTTGCCAACCCATAATACAAGACAACATGACATTACCTATATCTATAATACTACACATATTGATATATTTACCTAATCTAATACATAACACATGTATATATATACACAACCATAATATATATATATACACATTACATGATACTAGTATATATGCCAATATACCTATTCATCCAATACATGAATCTATACTAAATACTTACATACAATACACAAACTTACATTATATATATATACATATATTAGAGTATACATTATATATATACCTACATTACATATATATATTATATTAGGAAATAGGATAGGTATATAGAGAGGGTGTGTATGTGTAAACTGTGAGTGAGGGGGGGCTGTCCCTGTGTGACAGTGAGGCTAGGTGTAGGCTAGTGTGTGTATAAACTGTGGCAATGTGTGTGTAGGTGAGGGAGGGTGATGTGGGATATGTGTCTAGGTGAGGGTGTTAGTGAATGGTGAGTGAAAAGTGAGTGTGTGACATAGGGGGAATGAGGAATGTTGTGTCCTGGCCATAAGACAGCAAGAAGGAAGGAAATCAGTCACAAAATTCATAAAACTGAACCAAATTCACATATTAGAAAAGGGAAAACTGAACCAAGTTCCAGTTTTTCATCCAAACCCCATTTTGATTCCCATATACCACCAATCAACCCAAAATCGAACACACACTTAGAAGTCATATAGGAGAATAAATCTAGGGACTTAAACCAACATTTAGCAATATTAATTAGATTAAAATAGGTGTCCAAAATCGGTTTCAAAAACTGGAATTTCAGGATAATGATACCAGGTTTCAGAATTTGGTAAATTTCTAAATACCTAAAGAAAACATATTAAAATACAAAATAGAAGGTTGGTAATTAAAATATATAATGTATATAAGTCATTCAGGGTGTTTGTATCCATACAAGAGGACACAAACATGTCCAAACCATAAAAACCCAGATCGGACATAACAGTGCACTGTCCAGTGCACTGTCTCGTGCACACGTGCACTTGTGTCGTGCACTCGACACAGGACACAAACGTGTCTCGTGGTCATCCACCTAGGTAGCCCACCTATAGGACTACCCCATAGGCCAACTAGCCCGTGTCCACGTCGTGTCTGTGTCGGATACGAGGGCCGTATCAGAGTCGAAAATGTTCGACTGCACAGTCAGGCCAATCCCCGTGCAACGAGGATTTCTTCCTCAACATGCCACGAGGGCCCATGAAACTTGACACGTGGCGTGTCAGTCTCTGCCCCAAGGGGCGTGTCAAGTTTCGTGTCCAACCAAGCTGTGTCGTGTCCGCTACAGCCCCCGAGTAGCAGGGGACTGCTGCGCGGTCAGAAACTGTGGCTTCGCGTGTCCAAAATGACACGACACGATACAATTACCACCTCAGAGAAACAGAAATCAATAAGTAATAATAAAACCTGGATTCATATTCAAAAGCTTTCTAGAAATTAGGTTGAAATGTCCTTTGGGATATTTCAACAAACACCTACTGTGGGTTCCTGATACGTGTCCAAAACGGACACGAAACCTATGAAACTCGACACGAAACCAATACAACCACTTAGGGGACTCCTAGGGCTTCCTAAATGTATAAAGAAATCAAAATTTTAGTGAGTAATGAAGAAGTTACCTATAGATGAACTTTCTAAAAAATCCTCCTTTGTTGAGCTCCTCTCCTTGATATCCCAATCCAACAAATCAATACCAAACTAAAATAAAACTCCAATAACAGCAAGTATAGGTATATTAAAACCTAATGGAAGAGATTTGAATGAAAAATGACATGGAATGGAATTTCTATGGATTAAAAGAAGTAGGAACAAACCTCTTTCTAAACTTGAGCTTTCCTAAAAAAGAGGCAACCCTAAAACTAAGAGAGTATTTATAGGGTGGGGTTCCCAATAAAGATATGGTGGCCGGCCAAGTGAGTCTAGGGCTAGGGTTTTGTATTTCTTGGACTTTGGGCCAATCTACAAGGCTATGACTTAAGTTGATTTATCAATGGTTCTAAATCATAAGTCATGACTTATGACTTTCTAATTCCTATTGCTAACTAGAGTCTATTGACCAAACTAAGGGTTAGCTTAGGTTAGACTAGAGTCGTATAACCTAACCAAGTCCATACTAACTAGGGTTAGCTTCTAGGTTGGTCTACAAGGGTCAAACTAGTCAAAGTCAACCTAGTCCAAACAATTCCAAAATAATTCCTAAAAATTCCCATAAATTCAAATAAATTCTAATAAATTCAAATAACCCCAAAAATGACAAAAATACCCTCAAACTAGAAATGATAAATAAAATACCCTAATCACAAGGCTAGGCTCTAGGTCAACCAGTCTCCAAGGTTACACTATCAAACATCAAAATCATAAGTCATATTTAAAATAGTTTTAAATGATTAAAAATCACCAAAAATTATATCATAATTTAAATATCATTATTAAAAGACTAAAATTACAAATTTCAAAATTACCCTCTTCTGGAAAACTGGGTGTTACAATCCTACCCACCTTAGAAAAATTTCGTTCTCGAAATTAAAGGTGATCGTACTCTTTCTAGGTTAAGCCCCCAGCTGTCAAAGTCTCAGAACTTAAATAAAAACATATGATTAAAAAAGACGGCATACAGGATCATGGCATACGATGGTAGTGAAGTCTCATCTAGGTATACTAGTCATGCTAACCAAAACGGTCATAGGGTATCAAAATACACAAGCAATCTAGGGTGCTAAACTAGAAAGGATACAGAAATAACAATCATCAAGACTGTAAGACAGTCTACCCTCCTATATAAAAACTGGTACTTATCAAAAATAAAATATAATAAAAATAACTACCAATTATCTATTAAGGGATACTATTCAAGAAAATTAAAATCAAAAGTTAAAGAATGAAAGTCAATCGCATGGAATCCAATCACAATGTGTATATATAGAGAGTGTGTTAGAGAGGAAAAAGCTAGCATTATGTAAATGTTATGTGGTTCGTGTGTGTATGGGTGTATGTGGACATGTTCATATGGTTAGATAGTAGGCACGTGTGTATTGTGAAATATACATGAAAGTATGGGAGGATTTGGGTTTCAAAACAATAGCTATCACGTTACACTACTCATAGCATATTGGTTAAACAATCTACAATGCACAACCTATTTACTCATAACATGCATGGCTAACCATATATATATATATATAAAGAGTCAGAGATTTAGTTATATATCTATATACATTATAACATGTATGCCTAAGCTCTATATATATATCTATATAGATATATAATCATAACATAGAGAGGAAAGGTTAGGTTTACATGGCAGTGTATACTAAGTTAGGGTGTGTGTGTGTCCTTGTACAAGGTTATAGTTTAGTATTGAAAGGTTAAACCCAGTTTTAGTTCAGCATTTACATACAAAATCTGAAAATAAGCTAACATTTAAACTAATGTAATATTAACATAATACAGTTTCAGATTTTAGGGATTTGAAACATCACGACCAACTCAATGCTCCAAACACATCCTAACATGATAGAGATAAAACCCTAACATACTATCCATACATTTTGCTATGCATACAGTTCAATATTACATATTAAATCTGAATTTGAACTAAACATTTGAAATCAATGTAAAAATGTTAACATGTATTCAGTTTTAGAATTTGGAGAAATTCGAACATCAAACCAACCCAATGTTTATCACAACCTAACATGTAAAAAATATGAAACCTAACATTATATCCCTACATACAACAATATATATACCTCAAAATATTATATTTAAAAACAGCAATTTGAACTAACATTTAAAATCCAGTATTAAGGGTTAATATGCACACAGTCTTAGATTTGACAAATTCAAACACAAAACTCAACCAAGTTTTTTTTTGAATTGAAACCCTATGTATAGCATACATGTGCAGTGATGCAAACATAACTAATAACATAAAATTTATATTTAATTTACGAATTTAAATAGGAAAAAGTAGAGAACCAGTCTCTGATACTGTACTGTATCAGAACATTGGGGTTTTGAGAATTTATACATCAAAAACATAATAATATGTATTTAGATAGGTTGGTAATCAAAGTGTAGCATGCATACGTATCAGGCAAGGGTCTGCATACTACCTGTAAGGGTTGATCAAACATGACTAAACTTAACACAAAGAGAACTTAACTAAAATAGAAAACTGAACCAAATATAGGCTAAACAACATGTCAATAATCCTATACAACTATGACCTATAGATACTAACCAAACCCACATCCCATATGCCAATACCCTCTGCAATCTATCTATGTATATAGACCTCTCAGTCTTAGGTGCAGCTACAACTATACTCAAGGACAGGCTCTAGTCATGGGTGCCTCTCTGGGAAGGGTAAGGGAAAATAATAACAATCATGAAGGCTGTAAGGCATACTAACATCCTATATATAAACTGGTTGGTATTATAAATAACAGGGAAATTATCTACAATAGGTTACTATTCTAATACCAATGCTAACTATCATCTCTAGGGTACAGACACTCTACAAGTCGTCATATCATTTCACTATGAAGATCTACCAATGAACAATCTCCACAAACTAAATATCCCTACTCATAAGTTATTTACAACAACAGAAGGGTATGATGTTTAAAACCTTCTCAAGATACAACCTGTTAATCATATGCGTCTGTCCAAAATCATGTTGTCCAGAGTCTTCATCATGCTAGTGAGCAAGGCTACGATAATCACAGATTCCTTGACTAAGGTACGTACCTATAGGTTCATGGTATTTAAAATTTTCGCATTACCGTATGCGACGACGAAAACCTTAAATTCCCATACCCGAGAAATACATCCAAAATCTGACTACATGTCCTCACTATGCCAACTAACACGACCATCGAAGATTCTAGATTCCATAACTGAGGTGACCTAGCCTATATGATTTTCTCAGAAAGAAAGAGAAAGAAAAAAAAAATAACATAACAAAAGAGCAACATAACAAAATTAATTAATCAACAATGAACAGATGGAATCGAATTTTAAGGTAGTTATAAAAGACAATTTTGGGAATGGAATCAAGAAGAACGAAACTTGCAGAAAGATCTCCAATGGTCTGTGCATCCTCGACAGTCCTGACGATAGCTCGCCCTGTTGGTTTCTCCTGGTCTGCTGCTGATGTTGCATGAACCGCTACTGCTGAGAGAAATCAGAAATGACGGGAAAAGGGACTCTGTACAGACGGAGGTGCACCTCCAATGTAGCAGAAACGCCAACCTGAGTCGGCACAACAGAAGCTGCGGTCTCGAGGCCCTGATGTACAGGACGAGAGGTGGCCAGCCTCTCGATAGTATCCCCCGAACCGAAGTGATGAGATCATGTCTTCATAACCATCATGAAAACAGATCAAAATAAGAAGCAATTTCTGAGAATGAAGCAAAAATTCAAAGGAGGACAGTTTATATTCAAAGGGAAGTCAATAAGCAACAATTTTAGACAAAAGGAATCTGATAAAGAGTTTTTCCTAATGTGATTGAGTACCTTCAAATATTCCTTAATCCTACTGCAGGCTGTAGTGATACTCTAGTTCGAATACCACTACATAAACTCGACCTGCATGGGCCACCACTAAAAACGTGTCACGACCCGCACCCTAGAGTAAGGGCACGAGACGTGGGTACGTCCAGCCTACGTCGCAGTGTCGACGATAGAACGCTGTCCTAGGTCAACATACATCTAACAATATAACTCTAAACAGTTTATACTCCCCGAATAGGGGTGACATAGCAGTAAATGAACTCAATCACAACTAAGAAAGAGATAGCACGATATGATATAGAACTCAAGGAAAAATTGATGATAAAGTAGTCTAAGATAATATCCCAGCAATATCCAGAGGTACATGGTCTCAACTACTGAATGAAAGAATATATACAACTCAGAAACTCTGAACAGAAAATAAGTCTAGCTAAAACATGTCTCAAGGCAACATAAAAAAGATACGCCTAACTAAACTAGTCTAGGCAATGGGGGTGATGTCCTCAGCTAGAGCTGGGTCCTCCTGAGAGTCCAGCTCGCAAGTGTTGTCTAAGGCTGCCCCGTAGAAGGTATCCATACAGGCCTTCTCCTCGTCCTCTGTAATATTTTCAACAGGTCCAGTCAGGAAAGGAGCGAGTACAGTATATCTCAACAGTTCATAGCAGGTTAGAAAATATAATCATACAGTAAAGTAAGATACAAGTTCTGAAAGAAGTGCAATATGGAAACAGAGAGAGAGAGAGAGCTGTAATAGAAATATCTACTATAAATAGAGACTAACAGTGGCTAGTGAGTCATAGTACAATATAGACATGTAAATGGCATAGGAGATTCTGATAAGACACTATGGAAGAGATTCTGATAAGATACTACTTGGGTATTATTTACATGTCTACTTCTACTCCCCCGTACCCCCAATCAATACACAAGGATCCAACCAGGTTATGTTATGATTCCATGCAAAGGCGCCCGAAGGGTGATACATGGATGTCCCATAAATGGGGATTCTAGGAGATTCTAGGATACCCAGTAAATGGGATAAGAGATTCTAGGAGACTCTGTGATCATAAGAGTATATGTCACAAGTGATCAAAGAACCAGTGAAGCATAGTGATACGCCATGTAAGTGAAACGCACAGAACATGTAGTACCCGATACTCCCTAAGGATAACATCTCAAGAAGGGATCCATATAGTACCAATCCGTGTGACCAATGTGACAGTACAAGTAAAGTAATTTAATGCAGAAAATAATTCTAAGCAGGATATGAAATGATCAGAGAATGTACTCGCCAGGTATCTGAGTGTCTAATATGAAAGTACTGTCCGAGGAGTGGTGTCTGGCTCCTAATCAGAACAGCACAAGTCACAACAAGTCTAAAATGGTAAAAAGAAGTTCTACTATGCATTCTACATGGATCTAGGTCAATCTAGGCCAAAGTCAACTCTTGGTCAACTCTGGTCAACCCTAGAAGTCAAACTAGGTCAACTATGGTCAAACTAGGTCTAACAAGTCTACACTAGTCTAGCAAGTCTATTCTAGGTCTGATCAAAGCTATACAAGCCCAATCTAGGCTCACTAGTCAAACAGACACACACAGGCCATAGGCTATATCATGCCTATTAGCCAACCCATAATACAAGGCAACATGACATTACCTATATCTATAATACTACACATATTGATATATTTACCTAATCTAATACATAACACATGTATATATATACACAACCATAATATATATACACATTACATGATACTAGTATATATGCCAATATACCTATTCATCCAATGCATGAATCTATACTAAATACTTATATACAATACACAAACTTACATTATATATGTAGATACATATATTAGAGTATACATTATATATATACCTACATTACATATATATATTACATTAGGAAATAGGATAGGTATATAGAGAGGGTATGTATGTGTAAACTGTGAGTGAGGGAGGGGCTGTCCCTGTGTGACAGTGAGGCTAGGTGTAGGCTAGTGTGTGTGTAAACTGTGGCAATGTGTGTGTAGGTGAGGGAGGGTGATGTGGGATGTGTCTAGGTGAGGGTGTTAGTGAATGGTGAGTGAAAAGTGAGTGTGTGACATAGGGGTGAATGAGGAATGTTGTGTCCTGGCCATAAGACAGCAAAAAGGAAGGAAATCAGTCACAAAATTCATAAAACTGAACCAAATTCACATATTAGAAAAGGGAAAACTGAACCAAGTTCCAGTTTTTCATCCAAACCCCATTTTGATTCCCATATACCACCAATCAACCCAAATCGAACACACACTTAGAAGTCATATAGGAGAATAAATCTAGGGACTTAAGCCAACATTTAGCAATATTAATTAGATTAAAATAGGTGTCCAAAATCGGTTTCAAAAACTGGAATTTCAGGATAATGATACCAGGTTTCAGAATTTGGTAAATTTCTAAATACCTAAAGAAAACATATTAAAATACAAAATAGAAGGTTGGTAATTAAAATATACAATGTATATAAGTCATTCAGGGTGTTTGTGTCCATACAAGAGGACACAAACGTGTCCAAACCATAAAAACCTAGATCGGGCATAACAGTGCACTGTCCAGTGCACTGTCTCGTGCACACGTGCACTTGTGTCGTGCACTCGACACAGGACACAAACGTATCTCGTGGTCATCCACCTAGGTAGCCCACCTATAGGACTATCCCATAGGCCAACTAGCCCGTGTCTACGTCGTGTCTGTGTCGGATACGAGGGCCGTATCAGAGTCGAAAATGTTCGACTGCACAGTCAGGCAAATCCTCGTGCAACGATGATTTCTTCCTCGACACGCCACGTGGGCCCATGAAACTTGACACGTGGCATGTCAGTCACTGCCCCAAGGGGCGTGTCAAGTTTCATGTCCAACCAAGCCGTGTCATGTCCGCTACAGCCCCCGAGTAGCAGGGGACTGCTGTGCGGTCAGAAACTGTGGGTTCGCGTGTCCAAAATGACACGACACGATACAATCACCACCTCAGAGAAACAGAAATCAATAAGCAATAATAAAACCTAGATTCCTATTCAGAAGCTTTCTAGAAATTAGGTTGAAATGTCCTTTGGGACATTTCAACAAACACCTACTGTGGGTTCCTGATACGTGGCCAAAACGGACATGAAACCTATGAAACTCGACACGAAACCGATGAAACCACTTAGGGGACTCCTAGGGCTTCCTAAATGTATAAAGAAATCGAAATTTCAGTGAGTAATGAAGAAGTTACCTATAGATGAACTTTCTAGAAAATCCCCCTTTGTTGAGCTCCTCTCCTTGATATCCCAATCCAACAAATCAATACCAAACTGAAATAAAACTCCAATAACATTAAGTATAGGTATATTAAAACCTAATGGAAGATATTTGAATGAAAAAGGACATGGAATGGAATTTCTATGGATTAAAAGAAGTAGAAACAAACCTCTTTCTAAACTTGAGCTTTCCTAAAAAAGAGGCAACCCTAAAACTAAGAGAGTATTTATAGGGTGGGGTTCCCAATAAAGATATGGTGGCCGGCCAAGTGAGTCTAGGGCTAGGGTTTTGTATTTCTTGGGCTTTGGGCCAATCTACAAGGATATGACTTAAGTTGATTTATCAATGGTTCTAAATCATAAGTCTTGACTTATGACTTTCTAATTCCTATTGCTAACTAGAGTCTATTGACCAAACTAAGGGTTAGCTTAGGTTAGACTAGAGTCATATAACCTAACCAAGTCCATACTAACTAGGGTTAGCTTCTAGGTTGGTCTACAAGGGTCAAACTAGTCAAAGTCAACCTAGTCCAAACAATTCCAAAATAATTCCTAAAAATTCCCATAAATTCAAATAAATTCTAATAAATTCAAATAACCCCAAAAATGACAAAAATACCCTCAAACTAGAAATGATAAACAAAATACCCTAATCACAAGGCTAGGCTCTAGGTCAACCAGTCTCCAAGGTTACACTATCAAACATCAAAATCATAAGTCATGTTTAAAATAGTTTTAAATAATTAAAAATCACCAAAAATTATATCATAATTTAAATATCATTATTAAAAGACTAAAATTACAAAATTTTAAAATTATCCTCTTCTGGAAAACTGGGTGTTGCACTGATGGTTCTGTGCCTCCATGAACTGCTGGAACATGACCATCACCTGGGCGCCATCGAACATCATTGTCGGAGGCAGCGGAGGAAACTAAGGAGGTGGTGGTGGAAGCTGCTCCACTGGTACATCGTCTGTGGTCTGATCCGAAGCTCCTGCAGCTCCGGGATGATCTGCGGTCTTCCTGGTGGTGACCATCCTGAAATAGAAAGAAAACCCGTTGATTTCTAAGCCCTAGTAAAGATAATAAACCTCATAGAAAATATTGAGTATAATCAATCTCTATATTCAATAACTATAACCATTTTCCACGGATCCTATGCTGTGATGAGTTTTCCTTAGTCTAACAGGTTCCCCAATAGCATTTTATAGCCTAAGTGCCATTAGGACAGACCTGTATGGGCCACTACTAAAAATATGTCACGACCCGCTCCCGAATAATCGGACACGAATTGGACATGCCCAGCCTACATTGGAAGACGCAACGCAGTAAGCTATACAATACTAAGGAGAACTTCAAGTCATAATTTAAATAATCACCACAGCATCTATAACGTCCCAAAAATCACCATAATCTATCAAATTATTTGTACAATATCATCCGAAGACAAATCCGGTAACATGAATAAAATATACAACTCTAAATCTCAATGCTAATATACAAAGTAAAATCTCTAGAACAAAACTAGGAAATGAACTAGTCTAAATTTCTGTAAAGTCTATGTCCATCCTGCTCACTATGGCCTCAAGCTCTAGTCCATAAGAGGTGCAATATCCTCAAGTATACCTGCAACGTATCCTGTCAGAAAGAGAGCAAAGTACAACCCCGACAAGAAGCACTAAACAAAGTAAACTAAATACATGAATAATGAACTACAATATAAACTATGGTACAAGAATCGGAACATAAAACTATAGTACATGAATAACGATGAAACTATAGTACCAGATCCAGAACAATGAACTAGACTATCAGTGTAACATACATTTGAAATAACTATCAGAATATGTGACCGACTGGGGTAGTACAGGGTACAAGAGCACAGGAGCACATGAATAAGGGTACGGCTTAGAGTTCCACGTGCACGATGTGAGACCTAAGCTATTAATCAATGCCTAGCTAATATAGGATTGGTCACATATCTATAGTATTTTCTCACCCCAATGTACAAGTTAAGAACACTGAACGATGAACTATGAACAATGAACAATATTCGTGTGTACAACGTGTGTATATGAGAACATGAAGCAAGACAGAAATACAGAGTAAAGAGCTCGAGTTGGTGTACTTGCCTTGCTCTGGAAGATCGAGAAATATGAAAGTAATCGTCCACCTGAATTTGGTACAAGTTGGTTATGTTCTAAAATAAATGCACTAGCTAACATTACCAATTAGCTACATATTTAGGTAATAATATAAACTAAATATAGTCTACATAAAATATTATCATACTAATGAAAGGAGTTTGAATCTTTAAAATAGGCTATATGTATATTCTTGCACACAACATATACTAATTAGACTACAAAATACTAACTAAGTTTATTAAAAATATTTCTAGTAGCAAAATGTTTTATAAAATATTCTAACCCTCTTTAGATTAAGACCAATGTTAATCTATCAACAAATCAACATAAATTAGACAATTTGTTTTTAGAAAAATATATTACTCAGTCAAATATTATATACTAACTAGCAAATAAAATTAATAACTTTTTAGAATGTAGATGCTCAAAATAGGTATTAATCAATTTGGTACATATTTAAACTATTACTAGGAACAAGAAGTAATACTACTACATGACAATAAGTAGGATGATCAAAATGATCACAATGCTAACATGCCCAAAACTTAACTCATAATTTACTTCTGTTCCAAATTTCTTCTGGCCCAGTCTTTGGTCCAACCCAAAAGGCTAAACAAAATAATACAATGTAACCCAGCGCCTGTTAACCTATAAGCCATTCATTCAAACTTTTACTTCAAATGCACCACACTTAACAGGTCACTCAAAACCAACTTCCCGTCCAAGCATCAGCAGAGTAAAATCCCAGCATCCTTCACACAACAAAACCTAAATTTCACTGGCTAACCCAATAGCTATACAAGCCAAAGTCCACCTGACTTAACCACCTGTAGATTCAACTTAATCACAAGCCTCCTCTCCCCCTTATCAATATAAGAAGACATGTATAATTATATTTGAAATACTGTAGCCTAACGGCTACCTCTCTGTTAGCTACAAAATCTTCACTGAGAAACAAAAGACAGAGGTTCTCAAAACACCCTTAATCAATTATGCAGGGAAAGCAAAATTAAAACAAACCAACACTAATAACTATAAATGGATTTGAGAAGAAGTGAACACATGATTTAATATAAATTTATAATTCAAATTGAACCCAACGGCACAACATAGGCCTGCCACATCTTCTTGCACCCGACACTAATCCTGGACACGGCTGACACATCTAATATCAACTCCAGTCTTCAATATGGTTCGCCAATCACCTGCACCCTGACTTGTCCCTCTTATCAGTACTAGTCAAGAACGAGGAGACACGACCTCTATCGGGATACGAATAGGACACGCTACACGGTCACGAACCAGCTATACATAATCCCTACGACCTAGTCCAGTAATTCACCCGATAAATAAACATATCAACCTGATCCAAGTTTTTGAGAAGTGGAGAGTGTTACCTGAGAAAGTAAATCCGAACTAGAATGAAGACACATTCCAGAAGAGTCGGACATGGTCACTCCGTGTCCTGTTGTGATCTAGAGTCCTTCTGTAGCATATCATCGAACATGACCAAGGCAGAAAATAGAGGAAGCAAAACTCAGAGTCAAAACATAACAATTTCTCCCAAGAATTTATGTAGAAAACTCGAATTCGTATACTCAGACTGGATTTGATCCCAAAAGTCCAAAATCTCCGACCGAGCACTACTAAAATTGAAGAGTTTCTTGCTTTAACACAAAAATGAAATAAATTAACCGACCGTTCGATCATCAAATGGACAGGACATCAGATCGTTCGATCAACCAAAAGAAACTAAAGCAATGATTATTTTGATCGTCCACTTACCGATGTCGCCAGAAAGAACTCCTAGTGTGGTGTCGGGGACATGTGCCTATCCGCTGCTCGTCACCGTCGGGAATGGTTTTGCGTCGATGTGAACTGCCATGATCGAGAGCTCGCTTGGATCGGTGGAGGCTGTCGGAAAAGAAGAGATCCGCTGCGATGCTGAGGAAACTTCATATCTGTGGAGTGGATCGTCGCTCGTCATGGTCGGAGGACAGTCATAGCGCCGCTAGAGAAACACCTCGCCATCG
Organism: Iris pallida; assembly: GCA_029216955.1. NCBI lineage: Eukaryota > Viridiplantae > Streptophyta > Magnoliopsida > Asparagales > Iridaceae > Iris > Iris pallida. The sequence goes on along the minus strand of JANAVB010004800.1, from coordinate 30,706,524 downwards.
TCGCCATGGCTGATACCACCAAATTAGGGTTAGGGTTAGCAAAGATTTGTAAGGGATGGGGGAGGAGTTCGAGCAGTGGCTCTGCTCTCAATTGTTTGAGCAGAAAAGAAAAATGAAAAGTATATAGAGAGAGATTTTTGTGAGTTTAAGTAGGAATTCAGGAAAGGGTTGGTATTTTACCAAAAAGGGCCTCAACATTAGTTTTATTACAATTATAGAAAAAAATTTGTTAGAAAGAGGGGGAAAATTTTGTTACAAGTTTGTTAGGAGGTTAAGAAGTAGTTAGGAAACTTGAAGGGCACTCCAAGAATGCTAGAATCTTCTCAACAAATATTTATTTATAAAATCACAAGGGAGTATTAAACTAATAAATGACTAATCTTAAAAAATAATATTCTACCATTATAAAATAATAGTATCTGAAAATTTAAAAATATCAAAAAATTATTAAAAATTAAAATTCAGGGAAAGCGGGGTTACACCTCCTCCCCTGACCGCGAATCTTGAGTCGACACAGCCACTGACCGGCGCTCCTTCTTCAAATCTGGAACCGCCATGGCCAGGATCTGACCGCCGCCACCCCGATTCAGTCACAGCCCACCCAGGTGATGCCTATCCACCTGGGCCTCGCCTCTGCCGTTGTCTGGCCGTCCTCCACCGAGGCCAGTGCCTCGAGACCCCACACCACCACAACATCTGGAGTCCCCGAGGTGAGCTCTACCGACCCTCTATTCCTCTCTCGATCTTTCTCACTCCTTCCTCCTTCTTCCTCTTCATGCTTCTTCTTCATTTTTTTCTTTCTTTCTAGAACATTCGTGGGAGAAAACTCTCTCATGTGAGAGTTTTGTGTGTAAGTCAGTGGACTGGGTTCATGGACCATGGTTAGGCTGGGCTTAAGCCAGGAAAATAAAATAAAATGGGTGTATAGGGAATAGCCCAAGATCAGCAGGCTAGGTTTTGGGCTTTAGAAATAGAAAAAAGAGAAAAAGAAAGCAGCAGTAATAATAGAGTGGGATTTGGGCTGAGCCAAGTGTATGGGCTGATAGAATTAAAAAAAAAAGGAAATGATTAAGAAATGGTATGGGCCTTAGATTTGGATTAAAGTGTTTGGGCTTATAAATTGAGTTTTGGCGTTATGGGTTAATAAAGAGGATTAAAGAATAGAATTTATTACGAATTTGTGATTTAAGAGGAGGGAGGGCAAAGAATATATTAGACTCTATGTTTGGGAATTAAATATGGTGGATTGGATTATTAGGCATAGTTTTGATGATTCCTTTTTAGAATATAAATTAGGAAATATGTGTTGTTGGAGCCTAATTATAATCTCTTATATTATTTTAGGTCTTGGGCTAGGAGCATCATTCGCCAATTAGACTTGAGGTAAGTACACTCTTTATTTATGTTTCTCAATACATTATAAATGTACTATTTTTCTGTCATGACATGTTTCATATTGCGACATGCATTTGACACGTGATTGTGCTTCTTGATCATTTGATCATGATTGTGTTCCTTGATCCCGATTAATGGTTATTGTTCATAGTCGTGATCGTGACTTGTTTATTGTATATTGATCATGACTTGTGCCATGTTTATCGTATATTGATCACGACTTATCGTTATTGATTATTTTGTGTCTCGGGGAGGAAAAATGCCAAGTAGATATGTGGTCACACCAAATTGATATCGTACATATCGTAAATAGCACACATATACCTCACGTATGTCGTGCCGTATTTTTTTTATCGTTAATAGTCATCTTTGGATGTGTCGGATTACCCCAGCCGACCATATATTGAATATGGTATTTCAATTGCACATGGTTTATAGTCATGTTTTTCTTGATCATGGTTATTTTTATAGTTTTTTATGTTGCAGGTTGCATCGTATGACATTGTTCTGTGTCACATTCTCTGGTTCATTTATTTCTTGTATTTACTTTATTGCTTTATTATGTATCGTGCGACATTTGTTTGGAGGGATATACTTTGCTCATTTCTTGACTGGATCGTTAACATATTAGGCCAGGGCTTGAGGATGACTTGGATTAGATGACGATTCGAGGAAGATTCTGGAGGATTGTAACCCCTGTTTCTCAATTTTTTTTATATTTTATTTTATTGTGTTTGAAAGTAATTTATTTTTGAAGCTTTTTTAAAAGATATTTACTATTTTTCTGCATTTCAAAATGTAGTTTGTAATTAACGGTTTGAAAGTACTATTTAGTTTTAATAAATATTTGTTCTTGAAATTTTATTATTGAAATTATAAAGTTATTTATTATTATGTTTGGATTTTCAAAAAAAAATATCGGTTTCAAAAATAGTTTGAAAATCATGATTATTTTTGGAGCAATAAAAAGATTTAGTAACTTATTTTGAATAAGATTTAGATTTATAAAATATATTTTACCTTATTTGATAACATCAAATACTATTTAAAATACTAATGGTGACTAATTGTGGCATTAAGATGTATCTAATCTAGATTTGAAATATTATTTGATTTAACGATTTATCTATTACATGATTTAAATTACTTTGATAAACATTAATTTATCTTAAAGTTATTATGTTGAATTTGATTTGGATTTAGATTTAGATTTGAATTCATATGATTTGGATTTAAATAATTTATTTGATTTAAATTTATGGAGAGACTTGTCCATTAGAAATTCTAATCCTATTTGAATCATATCTAGTATTAGATAGATTATTTCTTATTTGAACTAATCATATTCCTATCCAAATTAGTTGGTAATCCTAATCATATCTTTATTGATTGAGTTCTAATCATATCCTAATTCACTAATTGCTTTCCATTATCTATATATATTGAACCTATAAAATAAAATCATCTCTCATACCTTCTTTTCCAAAAAAATTCTCTTTTTTCGTCATAATTACCCCAAATTCGTCATAAATTCAGCCTTCCTTTTCAAATATTTTACCAACTTCGAAGGGCCATAACTTCCAACTCCGGACTCCGTTTGACCTCCAGTTTTTTTTGTTGAAACCGTCTCGAGGTATATTTTCTGAATATAAAATTTATTTTCAAATAATTTTAGCCTAATTTTCTAGAAAATTCGTGGAGTGGCAGTTGTCCAAAATTTGATACGTTTCGGTGTTTTCGAGATTTCGGGAGAACCAGAAATCGGAATCACGATCCGTTTGAAGTTTCGGAACGTTGATGAAAAAGTACACATCATATATTTTTCTCAATAATTTTTCAAAATATTTATTTTTTATTTTTATTTTAGAGGCCCGTCTCATCAATTGAGGTCATCTTGCGTATTTTGGCATCTACGACTATTTGTGCTAACACAATCATACTGTGAGTCAACTGCAACCAACTCAAGGCAAGTACTTGTTGACACCTTCATGTGCATTTACTTTAGATTGTCGTATTTACTTATACATGCTATCTTCCGTGTCTTGACTGTTACACACACGAGAGTTGAGTGTTGACTATTGATCATGTTTTCTCATTGTTATCGTGATCGTTATCGTGATCATATTTTCATGATTGTGAGGTATGGATATTGGAGGGTTACAATTACTAGGCACGTGGACAAAACCCAGATTGTATTGTTGGCAACTCTCCCGGTTACGGGGGCGGGCCTTATAACCTCATCGTTCGCCCAAGCCGTCCATGTGTAGGAACATTGTACTTCTCACGACACGTACACTACGAGTGTTTATATGAGTCTCTTTACTTTCATGCTTGTTACTTTCCTTATTCAGTTTCTTCCATGTCATGATTTCTTGTTCATATTGTTCATTGTTTCCATTGATCATTATTTTTCATGTTTAGTGTTTTATTACTTTATATTGTACTTGTATCATGGTGGTTAGACTTGTACTTGTTCCAATCCTGACTGGATAATCATTTTTCAGTTGACAGATTCTTGATGACTATTCTCGATGACTTGCTCTCTTGCTTTGGATTTCTTCGGGTAGAATTAGAGCTATCTTGGAGGCCAACCATAGATTCTATATAGAATAGTCACATGTAATGGGTTTGTATCTGTATGCAAATTTGAATGTATTATTGGAATTGTAATTAAAATAATTATTGTGAATGAGCAAAATAGAGATATTTGTTGTTTTTGAGATTTATATTGAGCCGAGACAGCGTACTACCGTCGATGCTGCGGCGTAGGCTGGACTTGGCCACGAACTCGTATCCCGACAAACGGGAGTGGGTCGTGACAAGTTTTTATGGTGGCCCATGCAGGTCCATTTTTGCAAAATTATGCGAACTTGTGGTAGTACCTATATTAGTCGTTCTACTGCAAGCCTGTGATTAGGATGCTCATTCACAATTAGGTTGATTTAATTTTTTTTAAAATGACTAGGCCTAGGACTAGGTATACCATGGGTAAGCCATAGAATTATTTTGAATTGATTGTATGGGTAGTTAAGGTTGTTACATAGGCTACATGATTAAGATGGTGATATTCGTTGAACTTTGATATGCCCTATTTGATGAAGTTGAAATTGTGATTTGATAAATGACTCTAATCAAAGATGGATAGAATTTTCGATTGATAAATTGAATATTTTGGTTACTGTTGAAGATGAAATTTTTAGCTTTTGTTATTCTGAGGTTTAAATTTCTATATGATCGATGAATTATTGATAAGATCGAATATTTAATTTTTAAAGAAAATAATTTTGATTTGATCAATAAAATTGAGGTATGATTTGAAAATTTATGGAATTTAAATTTTTGAGGAGATTATGAAAATATTGAATTTTGAATTTAAAATAAAATTGTGGAATTTAAAGTTTTGTGAAGTTAGATTTTGAAGATATTTATCAAGTTGGATTAAGGGTTGTGAATTTGATAAGATGATATTCATGATTGCTACATCATGGTATTAAATTGAGTTAGTGATTTAAAAAAATATACGATTGAATTTAAGGATTTTTTTTTAAATATTCTTGAGGATACAAATTTATAAGATTGATGAGTGATAACTTAGATGTCATGTAGGTAATACTCCTCCGAACTATATCTATTGACTACATTCTTCCATCCTTCTTGATCAATCTTCTTATTAAAAAAATATTATTTTTATCTCATTGATCATTATTCCTTTTTAAGTTTTCTATCTTTTCACCTGACCAACCAAGTCTATTTTTCTGTCATCCTTAAATTTCGAGGACGAAAATTTCTAAGGTGGGTAGATTTGTAACCCCTGTTTCTCAATTTTTTTATATTTTATTTTATTGTGTTTGAAAGTAATTTATTTTTGAAACTTTGTAAAAAGATATTTACTATTTTTTCTGCATTTCAAAATGTAGTTTGTAATTAACGGTTTGAAAGTACTATTTAGTTTTAATAAATATTTGTTCTTGAAATTTTATTATTGAAATTATAAAGTTATTTATTATTATGTTTGGATTTTCAAAAAAAATATCGGTTTCGAAAATAGTTTGAAAATCATGATTATTTTTGGAGCAATAAAAAGATTTAGTAACTTATTTTGAATAAGATTTAGATTTATAAAATATATTTTACCTTATTTGATAACATCAAATACTATTTAAAATACTAATGGTGACTAATTGTGGCATTAAGAAGTATCTAATCTAGATTTGAAATATTATTTGATTTAATGATTTATCTATTACATGATTTAAATTACTTTGATAAACATTAATTTATCTTAAAGTTATTATGTTGAATTTGATTTGGATTTAGATTTGGATTTGAATTCATATGATTTGGATTTAAATAATTTATTTGATTTAAATTTATGGAGAGACTTGTCCATTAGAAATTCTAATCCTATTTGAATCATATCTAGTATTAGATAGATTATTTCTTATTTGAACTAATCATATTCCTATCCAAATTAGTTGGTAATCCTAATCATATCTTTATTGATTGAGTTCTAATCATATCCTAATTCACTAATTACTTTCCATTATCTATATATATTGAACCTATAAAATAAAATCATCTCTCATACCTTCTTTTCCAAAACATTTCTCTTTTTTTGTCATAATTACCCCAAATTCGTCATAAATTCAGCCTTCCTTTTCAAATGTTTTACCAACTTCGAAGGGCCATAACTTCCAACTCCGGACTCCGTTTGACCTCCAGTTTTTTTGTTGAAACCGTCTCGAGGTATATTTTCTGAATATAAAATTTATTTTCAAATAATTTTAACCTAATTTTCTGGAAAATTCGTGGAGTGGCAGTTGTCCAAAATTTGATACGTTTCGGTGTTTTCGAGATTCCGGGAGAACCAGGAATCGGAATCACGATCCGTTTGAAGTTTCGGAACGCTGATGAAAAAGTACACATCATATATTTTTTTCAATAATTTTCCAAAATATTTTATTTTTTGTTTTTATTTTAGAGGCCTGTCTCATCAATTGAGGTCATCTTGCATATTTTTGGCATCTACGACTATTTGTGCTAACACAATCATACCGTGAGTCAACTGCAACCAACTCAAGGCAAGTACTTGTTGACACCTTCATGTGCATTTACTTTAGATTGTAGTATTTTACTTATACATGCTATCTTCCGTGTCTTGACTGTTACACACACGAGAGTTGAGTGTTGACTATTGATCATGTTTTTTATTGTTATCGTGATCGTTATCGTGATCGTGTTTTCATGATTGTAAGGTATGTATATTGGAGGGGTACAATTACTATGCACGTGGATAAAACCCAGATTGTATTGTTGGCAATTCTCCCGGTTACAGGGGCGGGCCTTATAACCTCATCGTTCGTCCAAGCCGTCCATGTGTAGGAACGTTGTACTTCTCACGACACGTACACTACGAGTGTTTATATGAGTCTCTTTACTTTCATGCTTGTTACTTTCCTTATCAGTTTCTTCCAAGTCATAATTTCTTGTTCATATTGTTCATTGTTTCCATTGATCATTATTTTCATGTTTAGTGTTTTATTACTTTATATTGTACTTGTATCATGGTGGTTAGACTTGTACTTGTTCCAATCCTGACTGGATAATCATTTTTCAGTTGACAGATTCTTGATGACTATTCTCGATGACTTGCTCTCTTGCTTTGGGTTCCTTCGGGTGGAATTAGAGCTATCTTGGAGGCCAACCATAGATTCTATAAAGAATAGTCACATGTAACGGGTTTGTATCTGTATGCAAATTTGAATGTATTATTGGAATTGTAATTAAAATAATTATTGTGAATGAACAAAATAGAGATATTTGTTGTATTTGAGATTTATATTGAGCCCAGACAGCGTACTACCGTCGATGCTGCGGCGTAGGCTGGACTTGGCCACGAACTCGTATCCCGACAAACGGGAGCGGGTCGTGACAAGGATTCTAGAAGATTAGGACAGAATACTTTTGATGTATCATATGATTTGGATAAAGATAGACGTATTAGATGTATGAGTTAATTCTTTGAGGATATGGATTATCGAATTTGTCTCCGGAGATCGAATATGTATATGTACTCAAAGTGATAGTGGATGCTGTGATCGTGTGTTGGCTTGGTTTTGGTTTTTTTTTCTCTTTTAGTTTCATGATTGAGCAAAAGATTGATTTTAGAATTAATTGGTGATTATCGAGATCTAGACAGCTAACTACTGTCGATTCCGTGGTGTAAGCTGGACGTGCTCACAACCTGTACCCGAACATGCGGGAATCCACATTTGTCATTTTTCTCGACGAACCAAATCCTATGTTGTCCTCAAGTCTTCTTGAAGGTCCTTCCCGTGCAAGCCTTTTCTCATCACAAACATCCTATCGAACAGCTCTAATGCCCTCATCTGAATGCATATGTGACTCACGTGTACAACCCAATGACTAAAACCTATACATAATGCATCACATACTCCCTCGAGCCAGTAATTGGATGGTTCTATGTTAATATATGTGAATATTTCTTATCACATCAATAATATAACACTGTCCATACGTTATCCTAGAACTTTACAAGCGACAATCGCAGATATAGGCCAAATACTAATGTATTCGTACGATGCGTAGCCTAGGATGCTAGTTACATACTTGACTTGCCATATTCTGGGAGGGGGGATGACACGGAGGCACATGGAAACTCGCTAGCTATGATTCAGTCTGTCATCTAGGGATAGAATCGTGATATGCGCTGTATCTGCTAGTCTATATGTACATGTTATGGCATCGTGGATGATCACTCTGGTACTGACCTTATAAGGTTAGCCTATTATGAGATATTTTATTTCTACTCAACTTGGCCAGCCTTGGTATTTAAAGCATGCACTTTCAGCATATAACACCCACTTTTCTAAAATGAGGATAATTTTTGAACTTTTGTATTTATAATCATTTAATAATGATATTTAATTCATGTTATGATTTTTAGTGATTTTTAATTAATTTAAAACTATTTAAAATATTGAAATATGATTTTGATGGTTAACTATTGTAACCCTAGAATTGCTAAGCCTAGAGACTAACCATAACCATGGGAGTCTAGTCATGTGATTAGAATGTCATATTACTACTTTTTAGCCTAGGGGTATTTTGGTCATTTTGACAATTTTGTGAAATTGTAAATTATATTATAATTTACAATTTTGTGAAATTGTAAATTATATTAATTAAATATGTGCTAGTTAATTATTCGAGACTTAACCTAGAAGTTTAGCCTAATCTAGATTAGTCATGAGGATTAGATGATGATTAGAACCTTCCTAATAAGTGCCAAGATTAGCAATATCTAGATATTTCTATGTAGGATATTTTCTCCTTAGAATATTTGTAAAAAGAAGCCTTAGGACTAAATTGAACCAATAGGAGGACCTGGAATTGGGTGGAGAAGCCTTAGCAACTCATCTACATCTAAACCTAACCCTAATTCATCTAGTGGTAGCCACAACATAGTATCCCCCTATAAGTATGCTCCTATGTTTGTTCTTGCCTCTTTTAACACCTACTAGGAAACTCTAACTTGTTCTTCCCCAAATTCCTCCCCCTTTATCCAAATTGACCCCAAATTGAGGCTACTCTTTTGCATTGGGATTCATTTTAGAAGTGGAGGCTAGTGGGGGCTTGCTTGCAAGAAGTGGAGCTCAATTGGACATCGCTTGACGAAGGGAACTTCTTATTTCGGAGCCCTTTACATTGAGTTTGAACTCTCAATAGGTAAAACCCTACATACCCTAATAAATTCCTGATTTCTTTACATAGATGCATCCATTTAGGGTTCCTCAGGTGTAGCCCAAGTTGGTAGGAATTCATGTCCATTTCGTGTCCGTATCTGATACGTATCGGTGTTTTTGAATATGCGTTCGATGAAATGCCACTTAGAAATAAAGTTAATAATTTTCAAAACTAATTACATAGGTTTGTAGCTAATTAGGTCTATATTGCATATCAAGTCGACTGAGTTGATTTCTGTTCACTTTTTTTGTCCAAATTGGACACGCACCTCATGCACGAGACACCGCACGGGGCTCGTACGGCTCCCCTACTGTTCGAGTGTCCTAGCGGACACGACACGATACCATGTGCCATGAAACTTCATGGACACATGGGAGAACCCACTGACATTATGTCCATGAAGTTTCATGAGTCCTCGATGTGTGTGCGCGAAGAAATCGCGTACGCACTCACTACAAAAATTTGTGAGATTAACGACGTTCCAAAACGTCGCTAATCTTGGCCAAAACGTCGCTAAACTAAATTAGCGACGTTTTCAGCGTCGTTTAGGAAACGACAGAAAAAAGCGTGTCACTAATTGAGAAAACGTCGCAAAACGTCGCTATGGCGACGTTAGTTTATGACGCTCATGACGTCGCTAAATAGCGACGTTATTTGCGACGTTTTCTTGTGGTCGCCGATTAGCGACACATTAACGACGTTTTTGCGATAATGTAGTGGCATCAAATTGTTTACCACGTCAACAATTTAGCGACGTTTATATTAGTCGCTAACAGTTAGCGACGAATATAAACGTCGCTAAATTGAAAAAAAAAATTAAAAAGAATCCAGAATGCAAATGTACAATCCAAAATACAGAATCCAATCCAATCCAAAATACAGAATCTAATCCCTGGGTTCGCCGACCCCTTCGGTGGAACACTCAACACTGGCACGCACAATACAATCTAGAATAGACCAAAAATAATTGGTCGTCTCCTCAAGCCTCTCAGAACATCACAATATGTATCACACATCACACAAACAAATATACATCATAATATGCATCACACATCACACAAACCAATATACGTCACACACCAAAAAATAAATATCCATCACAATATCCAAAGGAGATATATCCATCAAAACAAATATCCATCACAATATCCAGAGGAGATATATCCATCAAAACAAATCCAGTCAATATATGTATCAACTGTCGTCTATGCCGGAGCAGATAGAACTCCCTCAACCAGTACGCATAAATAGGATTCGCGGCAGCCAGATCAATATCCAGAGGAGATGGATGACTGGAACTCCCGGTGGAACTGCCCTCTGGTGCCACCACCTCTTTCACAGCTCCCTCGGCTTTAGGAATTACTTCTAGAGCAGCTCTCTCGGTGGAACTGCCCTCTGGTGCCACCTCCTCTTTCACAGCCATCTGTGACTCCCTCAAGTGAGATCCTCGGGTCTTAGGTGCCATCTGTGAGAATGGATGCCATCTCGTTTGAGTACATTTTCGAAAGCAGATAAAATATAAAAAAAACAATTTTTTGCCAAGTGTGAGAACGGATGGCTCAGAACACAATCCAAAATTCATTCTAGCATACATTAGTGTGAATCATCTATGTTCTGTACATATGGTGTAGTATATGTTCTTATCGTATCTAGTATCTGAAGAATGTAACAGAATCAAGATGAACCCACATAATGTAATACTAAGACATCATCTACTACTATATAAGATATAGTGATAGATTGTCATATCATCATTGCCGAGGGATGAGGGTCGAAGGACAGTCAACTTTATCTACGGCTAGATAGTTTCTGCCTCGCCAGTCGAATGGCTGCAGGGACTATGTCCTGATCACCATGTCGTACCGTAGATTAATACAAATGGAGCTGGAGCCAAAATACAGAATCCAAAATACAAAATACAGAATCCAATCCCTGGGTTCGTCGAAAATACAAAAACAAAGATTGACACACAGTACTTATTCATATCTGTTTTAAGTGTGAGAACGGATGGCTCAGAACAAAATCCAAAATTTATTCTAGCATACATTAGTATGAATCATCTATGTTCTGTACATATGGTGTAGTATATGTTCTTATCGAATCTAGTATCTGAAGGATTTAACAAAATCAAGATGAATCTACATAATGTAATAATAAGACATTATCTAGTACTAAAAGATATAGTGATAGGTTGTCTTATCATTATTGCCGAGGGATGAGGGTCGGAGGACAGTCAACTTCATCTACGACTACATAGTTACATGAGCTAGTCGACGCGAAACGTCGCTATGACGTCGCTAATAGCGACTAATTTAGCGATGTTAGTATGAACGTCGCTAAATTCTAATTATATTCCCCCCCACCAATTCATTTTCCCCCATTTTACTCTCTTACTCTCTCTCCTCCCCCCTCCGGTGCTCTCACTCTCTCCGGCGCTCTTACTCTTATCAAATCTAGTATCTGAAGGATATAACAGAGTCAAGATGAACCCACATAATATAATAATACTAAGACATCATCTACTACTATATAA
>JANAVB010004800.1:30048447-30053447 GCA_029216955.1 Iris pallida | reverse complement strand
TCCTCGCATGGCGGACTCCCTCAGGGCACGGCCAGGCGACCCACCCGACCTCATCGCGGTCCTCGGTCCGCATCCCCTCCTCGAACGCCCGCCCCTCGCCTTGTACCGCCTCCCCCTGCCATCTCCCTCTCCTCCGGCCTCCTCCGGCCTCCTCCAGCCGCCCCCTTGCTAGTCGCGGCACGGCCTCTCCCGGCGTCATCGGCTCCCCTTCCCATCCTTGCCGGGCCCCAGGCCGTTCCGGCCAGCATCAGTACGTCTGCCGGGCCTCCCCCCACCACCGCCTCCTTCTCTCCGGAGGTAGCAACCTCTCTCTCCCGGCTCTCCTCCCGGCCCTCATCGGATCGAACTTCGACAGGAATTTCCAAAATTCACATTCGAATTTTGAAATTCCCGTCCTCCCTCATAGCGGCACAATCTTGCTGCCAGGAGGCGCACAGCTATACGCCCCCATGCACAAGGGCGCATACGGCAGCCCCTTCGCCGTGGGCGCATATGCCCCCTATCCGTGGGCGCATATGGCGGCCCCCCACCCACTTCTGCAGGCACTTTCGGGCCCTCTATCCTGGGCGCATATGGTCCTCCTCTCTCCTCTATGGGAGAATATGCCGGCAACGTCTCCGCAGCTCCCGTAGTGGGCGCATATGGCGGCACGGGCGCATATGGTCCTCCATTCTGGGGCACTATTTCCTCTACAGGCGCAGATGGCCCCCCCTCCATCCTCGGCGGGCACGCATGGCGTCCAGTGTGGTGGCGTCGTCTGTGTCGACCCCTCTCTGGGTGCACTTGGCCTTCCTTCTTCTTCGGGCGCATTCGGTGTCTCCTCTCCTGCAGGCGCTTTCGACCAAGGCATCTTTGGTGGTGACCCCCTTCAGGCAGTTTGCCCTACTGCTTAAGTCCCCGCCAGCTGCTGCCACCCACCCCCATCTCCCCTTTCCTCTCCTTCTTCTTTGCAGCCAGTTGCGCATGGTTCTTGCACCTCGCACGGAGCCGCTCTTGTCCTCCCTCCAGCAACGATCGCGCCCTTATGCGCCCCCACCGTGATCCCATTCCCCACCCCCTTGAGCGCTCTCTCCCGGACGACCTCATCGCTCTCATCCCCAGCTTGGCCCCAGCCTCCCGGTCGGCCGTAGCTTCACCCTCCCCCTCCTCCCCCGTGCAGCCAGCCCCAAGTTTGGGCCGGGGCATGCCCCCATCGTCGGCTCCTCCTATGCCTTCCTTCGTCGACAAGCTTCACCCTGATAGGGCGTCCAAGCAGGGTCTCCTGTTCCCGGACGTCCCTCTCCCCGAAGTTGAGTATTCGTCGGTATCTCCTATGCCCACGGTGTCCTTCTCCGACCAGGAACTGACCTCCCTGGCCTCCTCCTTTTTCTACTACTTCGTCCTCAAATTCTTCTCAAGCTGTCCTAAACTCTCCCGGGTCCAGGAGGTCATCGCCAGTTGGCGGCTCACGACCGTATATAGGGTGGCCCCCTAGACTCGAGGCATATTCTGCTCCACATCTCCTCCGATCTTGACCACAGGACCGTGTGGTCCAAAGGCACCAGTAGGGTTTATTCCCACCAGATGAAGATAATCAAGTGGTCAGCAAACTTTAACACTAAGGAAGACTCACCGACGGTTGCTGCCTGGGTGACCCTTCCCAATCTTCCACTCATTTGCTTCGTTCCAGCGGCTCTTAAGCGTATAGACAACTCTTTCGGGACATACATGGCCACCGCCGCAGAGACCAGTAAGCTGACCAAAGCCCACTACGCCAAGATATGTGTGAAACTCGATCTCACCTCCGAACCCCCCAACCACATTCTCCTTGAACTTGGCAACCAGACTCACACCCAGTAAATCATCTACGATAATCACATTATCGTCTGCTCTCACTGCCATTTGCGCGGTCACCTCTCAAAGCATTGCTTCCGTCTCCATCCAGAGCTAAAGAAGAAACCTGTGCGGGAAAAATCCCACCCCAACGAGGACAAGTATCAAGAGCTTGCCCAACCCCCCTTGCTTCCTCTACCGAACTCCCACACCACATTCAACTCCAGTGAAGGCAAATCAGGCAGAAGCGCCTCCTCGGACAAGGCGGTGATCCCCTCCCACCCACCAAATCTACCCCTTTCTAACTAGTTTAACGCCCTCGTTTCAGAAGCGATCGACCACGACCAGGAGATTCCCGCAGACTCGGTCGTGGTCCCCGGGCCGGACTCTGAGGACACCAGCGACACCCCCTCCGGAGGCCGCAAAGGAGACCCTCCAAGAACTTCCTAACGCCCCAGACTACCTCGTCTTCCACGGGGTCGTCGTCGTAGACGCCCTTGCTATTCTAGGGCCAGAGCAGGCCCTTAGAGGACTTTAGGTCCTTGCTGTAGGATTTTCGCTCCAGTCGAAAGGTGACCAGATTGGCATCTCCGACGACACCCTCCTCATCCCTACGGAGGAACTCGATCTCGACTCCGCTGGAGAATCGGTAGAAACACTACGAAGACACCCCTAACCCCCTCGAGGACTCTATCCTCGGCACATCCACCTCGACGGTGGGAGAAGTTTCCACCACAACCAGGAAATCTGATAAGAAAGGGGCCGCAAAGTCCCCGACCATGCACACCAGGTCCGTAGCCAAGCGGACCAACCAACCCCCCAAGCACCATTAATGCTGAACATTCTCTCCTAAAATATCCGCGGTCTGGCGAACAAACCAACCATGAGAAGAATCACCAGCCTTAAGAAGACTCACAAGATCGACATCTTGATCATCCTTGAACCCAAAATCTCCTACAAAAGACTCAAATCCATTCAACTGCAATTAGGCTTTCAGTCGGCCATTGCTGGCAGACACGACATTTGGATCCTCTGCTCGAAGGAATCAAGATCGGAGTCATCCAGGACTCCAGGAAAGCCCTATCTTGCTGGATGGAACACCGTTTGATCCCCAAGCGCGCTATCCTTTCTGCGGCCCATGGCAGCTGTAACATCGCTGAGCGCAAACACCTCTAGAACGACCTCCTGGACATCCACCATCACCACCACAACCTCCCGTGGCTTTGCATAGGGGACTTCAACGCTATCACTTGCAGAGAAGAGAAAACTGGCGGCCGCCCTCCCCCTCATTCGGCCATACAAGATTTCAACAACTTTATCTTCAACTCCCACCTCTCTCCTCTTCTGTTCACTGGCAACGCCTTCACCTGGTGCAACATGCAGGAAGGTGACCGATGGCAATACTCTCGCCTTGATATGGCCCTAACGAACGCCCACTGGCAAGTCATGGGGACTACCTCTAAGCTTTCTCACCTTAATGCTACCGAATCCGACCATGCTCTCCTGCTAGTTGGAATTACTAGCATATCCAGCCAGTCCTCAAAGAGTTTTCGATTCCTGCACTTCTGGAGAGAGCACCCCCAATTCTTGGGCGTCGTCACGGAAGCATGGAACAGCGTGGACTCCCCCGAACCTCTCACCCGGGTAGCCAACAAGCTCAAGGCCACGAGGAAAGCCCTTGCGGTCTGGAGCAAGCAAGCTTATGGAGATATTTTTCAAGCCATTCGTGAGGCTAAGGATGATGTTACTCGTGTCGAAGTCAGGTACATGACCGACTGTTCGCCTGCTACCATGAACGCCCTTAACCTCACCAAAGCTATCCACAAATTCAGGCTGAAAGTTGAGACCGACTTTTGGAAGCAGAAAGCGAGGCTTAAATGGGACAATGAGGGGGACAAAAACTCGAGCTACTTCTACGTCTGCGTCAATAGTCGCAGACAGAAATTCACTCTCCACCAGATTGCCGACGAAACGGGATCAGCATCAGCGACCAAAAGGGTATCCAAGTGGCAGCCGCGAAGTTCTATTCCCGGCTATTCTCAAAGAAAGCGGTCCTCAGAGACAATACTTTCCTGGAAGAGGCCCCCCACCTTATTAGTGATACAGACAATATCCAGTTAGAACAGCCTCCCTCCGAGCAAGAGGTGAAAGATGCCGTCTGGGCCCTTGACGAACACAGTGCGCCCGGACCAGATGAGTTTTTGGAGTTTTTTTTTCGTACATACTAGGATATCATCAAGGTGGACATCCACAAAGCGGTCTCTGCTTTCCTCCAGGGATCTACTTATGCCAGAGCCATCTCGAGCACCAATCTGATCCTCATCCCGAAGAAAGATAACCCGGAGACATTCCACGACTTTTGCCCCCATCAGTCTTTGTACCTTCACTAACAAGATCATATCCAAGATCATCGCCTCCCGCATGTCTGACCTTCTACCCAAGATCATCTCGGAGGAGCAGAGTGACTTTGTCCAGGAGAGAAATATCCAAGATAACATCATGTTGGCCCAAGAGTTAATTACTTGCATGAAGCTCCCAGCAAGAAGGGGCAACATAGCCATCAAATTGGACCTGGAGAAAGCTTACGACAGACTGGATTGGCAATTCATGATCTGGGTCTTCAGAGCCTTCGGATTTTTCGAAACCTGGACCAACATCGTGTGGAGATCGATCAACAACTCGTAGTTCTCCATGATTATCAACGGTCAGGCGGATGGCTTCTTCAAATCGACTCGCGGGGTTAGGCAAGGAGATCCTTTATCTTCCACCATCTTCATCATTACGGCGGACGCTTTGAGTAGAAACCTTAATAAGATGGCCAGCACCCCTAACTTCCAGTACTATCATACCGCCAGCAGATGCCCGATTATCACCCATCTGGCGTTCACTGACGATATCCTTATTTTCTCTTCCGGGGACGCCGGGTCGGTAGAAGTAGTACACAACACGCTTCAGAGATACGCCGGATGCTCGGGCCAGAAGGTAAACCCGGATAAAAGTGTTATCTACACCCACCACAAAATCAGGAGAGAGCACACGGCCAGCCTCTCCAACACCACCTCCTTCCCCATCAAGCATCCCCCTTTCCACTACCTTGGATGCCCCCTCGTGTACGGTAAATCCAACGCCGGCATTTTTGAGAAGCTGATCAATCGCATCAGAAAAAAACTCGAGGGTTGGCATAACGC
>JANAVB010004800.1:29808447-30045947 GCA_029216955.1 Iris pallida | reverse complement strand
TGAGCGAAGTCAAAATAATGTTGGAGAACAAGTTTGGATGTGACATGATATACCAAACTGATGGTGAACATGTCTACTTTAAAATTCATGAAGGGCATTTCGAAAGATTGGCATGTCTCGGGCTCCAAAAATCAAAGCTATAGAAAAGTACATCTATAGTCATATTGATATAAAAATCTTGTTTAAAATATAAATATAAATATTAAATAAATAAAATAGAATTTAAAAAAAATCCAAAAATTAGGGGGCTTACAACCTACACACCATAGAAAATATATGAGATTAACGTTTCGCATGAAATCTTCTCGCTCCCAAATAGATTCTCCTAGAGGATGGTGCTTCTATGCAATCTAAACCGATCTAATCGTCTATCCTATAGGCATTTTCTCACTAGTATCTTAAATACCAACTGACTACTCCTTGTATGATAGACTGGGTCCAACTGTGATCTCGGAATGGTCGACCACATGACTGGGATCAGTCGCATACTTTCTCAACTGTGAGTCATGGAATACATCATGCACTCCCTCTAAGAATAGGACGATGCAAGACGATATGTCACTTCTCCAACACTCTCTATATGATCGATGTGTTACAATCCTATAGGTAATGCTTCTATCTTGGTTCTTATAGAAAATTCACAATTCCTCTGTAACTCGCTAAATCCTTAAGCTATATACTATATTCCTATAAATTACCTTACCAATTTCTATAATAGTTCACTAACGATCCACTCCTTTATACCTATACTCAATATATACATCCTTACAAATATACCTAACCATTGATACCTATTTGGGGGTAAAGGTCGAGGCTGAACTAGACCGCTACATACACCTATTGGTCATCCTTCTAGTCCTGGCCTGCTATTGGTCATTTCAAGAGATGATCGTCCATTCTACTTCGATCTTCTTACTCTATCTAGCACTCCTATATTACTAACTATCTTGACACTATCGTCAGATAATAATTCCCCTAGTATTTCTAATCTAAGCCCTATTTTAGGACAAAGGTAGCAAGATTTAGTCTATTAATTTCTAGGGTGGCTGGTTAGGATTAGGCTTCACACTATACTATACTTAACTTATTCCTTACGGAAGGATCCACAAAATTTCTACACACCTTAGCTATTTACCTAGTCTCGTAAAGCATGAAAAAATTCCATAAATAATGGTTCTTCACAGTCTTAGGTCCATCCTTAGATATATGGCTTACCAAGCCATTCTATTCATACAGACTCCCTAAAATCTATCACAAGGGAGTCTTGTTATCTTGAGGCGAATATCTAACACCAATTTTAACAGCATGGCTATTAAACCGTATAGTGGGTCGAAAGGGTTGGTCGAGGTCGAACCTCCAATTTAGGTTGGAATGTTCAACGGTATCGTGGGAGTGGCTAAGGTTGAGACCCTAGGCCTGAATGTTGTGCCCTAAAAATAGTGCACGAGAAGACGTATTTAAGTAGGACACGATAGGCATAAGCGAAGGTAGACTTGTCTAGGTAATGTATATAAAATTTGTTTGAAGGTAACAGCTAGCTTTGCGCTCTAAATATCAAAGTCACAGTAGCGGACACTAAATAGTTTGATTAGAAAGTGGGTGTCATGAACTACTGACCTATTAGCTTATTTGGAACGAAGATTATCCCAATCACTCACATTTATAGGGAAACCCTGAAATTTATGAGGCCCTTCAATCTCGCTACCTTGGAACTGTGGGTTATCGGAACTAAATGGTCGCACTACATAAGAGGATAAGGAAGTCATTCTTGGAAGAAGTCAAGATGACTATACGTAAGGAGCATTAAGTCATAGTGACTAAATCAAGAAAATTTTGAGTAGGTAAGGACTGGTACCTACCGTGATATGGATGGTATATTTATGGAGGTATAAAGGAGTAAAGATTGATCCTTAGTATTGCTCGACTTAGGATAGGGGTATAAGCTATACTCATTTACCTAAATGAGTCGACTAGCTATGACCAAATATATTGGGACAAAAATTTGCAAAACGTATTCGTAATTGAAGGATTTGTGGAATGATCAAGGATGAACCCTATTTGAGGTTCTAGAATAATCCTGATCTTCGAATGACCAGTCAGACGAAAGGTGTCGAGCTTCTACTCCTACTAGAATGTTAGCTTTTCTATCAAGGGTTCCTAGGATAGCATTTGATTATCGACACTATTGCTAACTAATCATTTAAGGTCATGACCTAAGTTATGACACCCTAGGATTTCTTATCTCAAATCTCTTTGCTCCCTTCTATGACAGGGTCTTCTCAGATGTTATCTTCACTAACAAGGTATTACACCTTAAGAATGAAGTCCGCTAGGTCCTCACCTCTTTGATCTCTATTACCTATTCTTAGTGCTATTCCATGATCCCTCCTTGTAAAGACCCTAATTTTTGGGAATTTTTTATTTAGATGTTTTTATTTATAGATTTTATATCTAATTATGACTATAGATGTACTTTTTCGTAGCTTAGATTTTTGGAGCACAAGATACGCTAATCTTTTGAAATATCCTTCATAAGTTTTGAAGTAGACATGTTCACCTTCAATTTGATATATCATGTCCTATCCAAACTTGTCTTCTAACATTCTTTTGACTTCGTACAACTTTGGATCAATTTAGGTTATTTGACCGTTTACCGTAATTCTAGATCTAACTTCCAATTTGAGTTCGGAACTCGATATCGATCAAAATCATTTGATCCAATATATAATTTTGACCCATTCGAGCCTACGACGTATATGCCAAGGGTGTGCCACTCAATCAAGTTCCCGTGTGCTATTTATTTACGAATGACACGAGAGACTCATTGGTTGACTTTTTATGTTTGATTTGACTAAAAAATAAGTTTGGACCATAACCTAGCCAACCCCACTTGGTAGAACCATATTAGGTTGCCATGACTTAGTGGAATTATTCTAAATTTATTATTGGGATGTTATACAGCCAAATAGGTTTAAATATAATTTTGTATATATAGGATTATATTTATAATAGCCTAAATACTATATATATGGCCTTAGTCATGGTTAAGTTTAAGATGCATATTGACTAGGAATTGTGGCACGGAGAGTATAGTCGTGTGCTTTGACAAGTGATTTGGCCATGGTAGGAAATGTCACGCCCCGCTCCCGTAGGAGCGATCATCCTCGCTAAGGCGTGATGCCGCACGATACTAGATTGCGCTCGTGTAAGGCGGGCTCCATAACGGTCGATTACAGCGGTTGCGACGGGGTCATCGGACAGAAGTCCCAAGCAGAGACATTGAATAGTAGTAGCAAAAATTTAAAGCAAAACACAAGTCATTCAAAATACTCTTTATTGATATTGAAACAAAGATTACAAAGGGGGCACGAGGCCAATATTACAATCACTCAAGCTCACTCTTCTCACATTACAAGTCACTCAACTCTCTCTTCCATCTCTCAATAAATGTCTTGAGTAGGCCGGCGGAAGCTTTAGATAGGCGATGTCCATACATTATGTCCCGTATAAGTCCAGACTCCACGCTGCCGCATGCCTCAAATCGCCAAGGGACTCCATGCCTCGACGCATCCAAGCGAGTTCTGCGCCACGAGCTTCTACCTGTTCCTGCACATAAATACTATGTAGGTGTCAGTACTCAACTGTATTGGTGGCGTGAGCTCCTCGCCCACCCATACAAAACCGACACGTTTATTTACTTTTGTGTAACATAGTCCCTTTATGATTGTGTTTCTACTCTTGCCTTAGGATCAGTTTTAGGACAGACGCCTTGGCCTATTTTGTGTCTCTAGACCATCCCGTGCTTGCAACAACAACGCCAACACATACTTTGCCTTTAGACCCTTCTCGTACCAACAACGTTAACCTATCATGTCGTGCTTGTCTTTTGGCACATAATCAGAGACGCGACTATACGATAGTACCCAATTTCTACATGACCGTGCTACAAGTCCATTGTGCCGTGCGTCGCAAACTCAGTGTGACTTAACCATATTGTCGC
Source organism: Iris pallida (assembly GCA_029216955.1). NCBI lineage: Eukaryota > Viridiplantae > Streptophyta > Magnoliopsida > Asparagales > Iridaceae > Iris > Iris pallida. The sequence goes on along the minus strand of JANAVB010004800.1, from coordinate 30,041,947 downwards.
CTTGTGGCCCCTGCTACTTTAGTCACCAACTGACCTAATCGAGACTTGTGGACTAAGTGTCACTCGATCGACTTTGCCTTGCGGCATTTTCTGACTTAAACTCAAGATGACTCAAATCCAACTTATATGCCGACAACTTAAGACTTGACGCTACATCTCGTGTCGAAGCACGGTGTCTACGTTACAGCCAAATCTTAGGCCCAAACATTGTCTTTCGATCGTGCACGCATTCAACTCGACTTATTGATATAGTGCACACAATACTCGACTCAATCCAAAGGCATACACGCAGATTGTCGCCCATACCGACTCATTTATATGAACTAGTCACTAGCGCCCAGCACTATCCTGGACACCATAGCTTGTTAGACGGACGTCCCTTGCCAGCGCGAGTAGAGAGCTCCGCTGCAAGTCCCCGCCTAACCCGTGCGGTCATCCAGCACTGCTAATTATGTCTCCATCGAAACGGTCCCGTTGGCCGCCTGGGTCGCCATTCGAGAAATATTATCTCACCTTGTACAAGTTGTCCAATGACCATGCAAGACTCGACTCGAACTGACGTCTCACATAGTCATTCTACTTCTAGTGTTACCATCTTTTTCAGGGCCAAGTTCAATACTTCTCATATCTGAGACTGCCTCGACGACCCATGGTCGCGAGCCTTCTTCTTTCTTGTCCTATCATTTCATTCAACTCAGGAACGACTATTCAAAAGCCCTTCTTTCCAAACTCTAAATGAATCAACTGTGACCCGTGCCTTAGAAACACTAAGTCCGTGACATCCTGCCTTACACCAATTGATGTACTGGATGATACTACCATCCAAGGCATACCTATACAACGGGCCTTACGGTCGTGGAACCAAGTAATTTCGACAACCGTAGAAAACATGGGATAGTGCTTAGAAAAGACTTCGATAGCCTATCATAACTCAGCCTAACTTAATCGTGCAACAACTTGACGAGCAAGGACTGCGTCAAGCCTTGGACGATGGGACCGTACATGCTTTATGAAGCGTTTATGCGGGCGACGCCTATGACTTAGGCTAACTCTTAGCTTGTGGCAAAGACCAACTTTTCCTTCTCCCAAGCCACGGGACGAAGGACCGAGTGTCATTTTCAAAGCATGCCGTGCACCAACTCTAAGCCGACCGTTGGACCTTTCCATATTCTAACTCAATTCGATTCGTCGGGATTATTCCCTTAGCTATGTGGATTTGTCTATTTTATTATCAAGCCTACTTGTGCAAGTTGAAAACATGCGATTTATTATGTGAAGGCTAATATGAGGCGAGTTCACCGAAACTACCCCACCTGAGCGAGGAGTCGCCTCGACCGAGCGGGCCTTCGAGTCACCGTTGCAAGGCTAAGTCTGAACGCCGTAGGCATTCGATTCCTCCGATTGACTGAACGGAACGGGGCACTACAGGAAAGGCCGAGCCATATGTGTGTTCTTACTAGAAAAACAATTCAAAGATGTGACTTGAATCATATAAACGATTTAATTAGTATTTATTGAGAATTTTGACTTATAGGGAACCCGGTTGTACCAAACTAGTCCTGACCTGAACCAAACCCATGTAGTCGTGTAGTGCATCCAAAGATGTTCATGTAGAGATATATTATATATAAATTGGTAACTTATTCTAGTGATCTAGTAAGTAATTTTGTGACTTTCTATTAACTTGATATTTTATTTTGGATAAATGATAACTATTTTTCTTAAAATATATATTTATGATTTTTGGGCTTCTAGACAATATGTAGTTGAGTGTAAATTAGAATATACATAATATGGTAATACATGAATAAGAATAATATTATTTGTGAAGATGGAAATATATATCCATATAAATTGGTTATTATTTATGTAAATTGTAGCAGATAGAGTTAACAATAGATATAAGTTATATCCAAATTGGTTATTATTTTAGAATAATTTTCTTTAAATATTCCTCGTATTTATCAAATATGCGCATAAATCTTTTATTCTCTCTATCTCTCTTTATATATATATATATATATATATATATATATATATATATATATATATATATATATATATATACATGGTTATATATGAAATAAATAAAAAAAGAAAAAAAGAGAAAGAAGCAAATACTGTTCCCGCAAGGGAACAATATTTAAATCACCCGACCCCCCATGGTTTACAAACCGCATAAATAAACGAGAGGGAAAGCAAGAAAATAAGCAAAACCCTAACCCTAAAGCAATCCATGCCATCTTCCTACTCCGGGCGACCATCTTCGATGCATGCGCGCCACCATAGGACGTCCAGAGCCGTCGAAGAACAGTGCGACAACAATGGCACAACACAAGTAGCGACAACCCGAGAGGTTGTCTTCGTCGTCCGATTTCTCCGTGCACGCTCAACCGTTCTTCGATCCGTTTCTTCACGTGAAATCAGAACCCTACCCGCTCCATATTCTATCAGTTAGTTTTAATTTAGTCATAGTATAGACTAGTAAAAAGATCGATTCAAAATCAAGAAAAAACTGTTCAAAACTAAATAGTAAGATTAGCCCCCGACCTTGTTTTGGAAGAGACTTCACAGACAGAATAATAAAAAATTTAGAAATAAAATAGATTCATAGACAACATAAACATGATTAAAACCATGTTATTAGTTTTAATTCTAGTTAACTATATACCTAGATAAGTTCGTATGAAGATCGGAAAAAAACTACGAAAACAGTTTTGAAAACTTTAAAAATTTCCTGATACGGGGTCCGTCTCGACAAACCGAGCGACTTGGTCGCAACCCATATGCATCAAAAGACGCGTACGGATGTTGCAGACGTGTGGGCTTTAACGGAACTCGAATTGGTTGCATGTGCACGACGAATTCGAAACGTATCCGTCAAAAATTCCCGTATCGCCCTCTTTGCAAACTAGCCAATTACTTTGTGCACATGCGCCATATCGTGACAAAACTTGGACCACTGGACTCATATCATTTTTTAGGTCTTGTGAGCCAAGTTTGGTCCGATTCAGAGAAGGTCGACCGGAACGCCATTTGGTAGGCTCTCGATCCAACTCAACGGACAATTTTGTGTACGGCTCATCGGAATCCAAATATGGACATACCATTGAATTCGTATCGAAAAACTAGACTCGTAGGTATATACTTTGTTTAATTTAGAGACCATAGGTTCTGACACATTTTTTCGGTACAAAGCGGGTCCAATGACGGACACTATTTTGGCATAAAATTACCGTTTTGCCCCTATGTCCAAAATTGGACTTATGGATAGTTAAACTTAGATATTTTTCTTATGCCAAATACGGTGATAATATTTGTTTCAGCATCCAGAGTCATTTGCTGGAGTTTGACTTTCGTGGCTCACTGATTTGACTAGTTGCTTATTTGACCGTGGACGATTCTACACCAAAAAAGTATACCTTGCCAAATTTTATAATATCTACATACTTTTCTATATTGCTATTCCTTTATGTCTTACTTGGTTACATATTTCTCCTGCTTCATTGATGGAACTGGGGATTCCCAGGACCCTTACTTTGGTGTGCGTATTGATCGATAGAAAGTTAAACAGATTTAATACGTGTTCTAACCCTTCATAGGCGAAAACTAGGGTTCACGAATTATACCTACGGTGGAAAGAAGACAAGTAATTCCTGGCAATCTCGAGCGGACGATCCCAAGATCTTCTGCACGTATTCCTTCTTAGAGTTGGATGTCGTGTGGGCGACGATCTCCCAACCTTTTCTTCTCCTTGGCAGCCCTCTCTTTCTCTCTTTACGTGAATCACGAATTTAGAGAAAGCTTCAGATTTCTGATTAGTAATCTGGCGGCCAGAGAATAGAGGATATATATAGGCTACGACAGGGACTATGAGGAGAAATTAGGGTTAGGCCTCCTAACGGATCTGGATATCCCGTGTTCTGCCCGAACACACAATCCAGGCCCATTAACAATAGCTCGGTCCACTAATGAGCTATTGTTGCACTACCTCTCTAATCCTAAATTATGTTTGTGGGCTCCTTTTATTATATGCTTGTTTGGCTCCCCATATTAAGATATCGTATGTCCGTCGATCAAATTAAGTTACTGACAACTATATTGATTTGACATCTTTTATCCTTAAGTAGCACCGCTCAACTTTATTTGTCATGTCGGATATAATTCACCTGCAGAGTTTACATGACAATCCTTATGAGCTCCTTAAGGGGACATCATCAACCCGATGTATCGGGACATGGATTCCATTTATAATCAACAACCTATCATACATACAATGTTATTACCCAATTCATAGAGGTTGTTGATCCATAATGAATCTCACTCTTTCATGAGTCAAAGTAATGCATACTGCATATACATGTCTGTTATTATATCCGAATTAAGGCACAAGCATCCATAATAACAGAGGTATTTGTTCTCTTATGTAGTCAGTACAAAGAGAACCACCTCAAGTGGTCCTGTTCAATACACACAAAGTGTACTTGTCACGCCCCGCACCCACTTTTTCGGATATGAGACATGTCCAAGCCAGCCTACACCGCAGAGTCGGCGGTTAGAACGCTGTCACGGCCATGATGCTCAAAATCACAAAATAACAATTTTATTGCTCATTCACATTTCTAGTTTATTACAACATTTATAATTAAAGAAAAATACAAGTTCTCACAATTAATTAAGATAATACAACTGCTATCTATTTCTAAGTTTCTGTCTACAAGTACACCCATATCTCCCAAAGCTAAGTGAATCTACGGCTAACCTGTAAAATATTGGTTTTCAGTCAGGAATGGAACAAGCACACAAACCGACGACAGTGCAAAAAGATAATAGAATTTACAAGACATAAAAATAACATATGAGAGGTGAAAACTAGAAGATACTGATGACATGACACGGTGGAGAAGACAAGGAAAAATAAATAAAAGACAACTACCTATGTGGTGTGAAATATCCGTTTCGACATGTGAACGACTAGGGGGTAAATCCGTCACACTGCACGTGTCGTGTGCAGCTGCTATTATTCACGAATAGACATATTGGGATAGTTCTGGGTAGTCCACATGTCTACTAAGATATTTTCCCTTTCGACTACTCCGTGTGACGAGCGTGTTAACAAGCAGCAAGATATATATATATATATATATATATATATATATATATATATATAAACATGAAATGTAAAGACTACTATGAATCGAAAAGCAATCAGAAAGTGCACTTGCCTGTAGTCCTTTGCTGGTGAATCAACCATCTTGTTGGGTCCAACACAGTCCGGTTAGCCTAGGGTCGATATGAAGTTGTCAAAAAATCACTCAAAATAAGAACGTATGACTAGTCACGATCAAGATGGAAATTGAAGAGAATTTTGTATAAAACTATTTTGAAAAATAATTACTAGTTTTCGGAACCATAGTTTGCTAGTTTAAAATAGTTTTTAGATAACTACCTTCAAATTATACAAAACCATTTTAAGGTTACACCCTACTGTTTGACAAATATATTTTTATTGGTTAAAGCCACAATCTAAATAAAATAATATAATACTTTACTTAGGAATTACTTATAAACCTTTTTAGAAAACTTCTATATACATACATAAAATACATTTTTATAGGCCCAAAATATATTTCTCGATTAATCCTATTATTACTTCTTAAGCCCCAGTTAGAAACATATTTAATGTATAGCTAATAGCTTATTATAGAAAATACTAGAGTCCGTACTAGAAAGTTACTTATAGACTTATTTATGGGTCCATATCAAAAGTATATATTTATATATTTATTGATTTTAGGACGCACCTATAACTAATTAGAATTAATTATTATATATAAATATGAAGGCCATAATATTTAATCAAGCACCAGAACCCATTTAGTCCAAAACCATGGTATTAATATTTAGAAAACAATTTCTTAAAGCCCAAGATGAATCCCAATACCAAGCCTAATTAGAAACATTATTAACCTAAACAGACCCTCAAAATTATAACCAATATTTTATCGTTTTTATGGGATTAAGACCAGCCTATAGTATTTACCTAATAATACTTTATAGGGCCAAAAATACTGAAGTTTTTAACTTTTCAAATTAAAATCTACATTAAATGGGTTTAAAGCCCATGGCTTACTTGGTTTAAGGGCTTTAAACCTTAGCCCTTCACCTCTCTGGAGAGAGAATGGCACGACAACCATTCTTTTCCAGTCCATAAATCAAAACATCATAATATAAAAAATAAAGAAATAAGGAAAGAGAGAGAGAGAAAGGAAAGCTTACAGAGAGTGAAATTGGGGCTCACACGCTCGCTCGGTCTCGGCCTGGCGGAGGGACGCGGACAGTGGCGGCGGCGAGGAGAACCCAGGGCAGAGCCGACACCGAGGCGCAGCGTCGGCGGAGACGACGTGGCGCACATCGGAGGGGCAGTCGGATCCGTGTCGGGGGTCGCTCCGGTGGAGCGCGTCGGCGCGTGAGGCCGGTGAAGTCGGGGCAACTCAAGCTCTGGGCGGCGGATGAGGCGGAGGGCGCTGGTCGCGTCTCAGATGAGATCGGGCGGAGCGGTCGCGGACGAAGGCGACCATGAAGAGGAGGACCCCGACGACGAAGAGGAGGAGAATCTCACCGCGGGTCGGTCAGGCGCACGACGGCGGAGCGCCAGCGCAGGAGGCACGGCGGAGCTCAGGTCGCGGTGTCGAACTGTAGTGGGTCCAGACGGAGAGGCTATAGAGGCGCGGCGTCCAGGTGGTGTTCGGCGACCAGGGGAAAGGGTCGTCGGTTCTGGCGTAGACGGAATGGGGGGTCCGCTCTCTCACTCTCTCTTTCTATCTTCCTCTCGGTGTGGTGGTGGAAATTTGGGGGTTTGTGATGGCCGCGGCTCCGACCGGGGTGGCCGGAATGGCTCGGCGCGACCCAGTTGCGCGGATCAGCCGGGTTGGTGCCGGAGAACACGCACACACACGGGCGCTGTCCCAGGGACGGTCGGAGACAAGTTTGTGAGGCCCGGCGTCGAACGCGGCTGTCCGATCGGCGCATGGCTGAACTGCCCGATGTTGAGGCGGACCCAAAGGCGGCGCGTGGTGGTCGGTGGAGATGCGGGCGTCTGGACAGCGCTGGAGACTGGTCGAGGCGGCGTCAGGTACGTGTTGGTGGCTGTGGGTGTAGTAAATGTTGCTGTGGTCTGGACGTGGAGAGCAGGGGGCGGATATGGTGTCGGAAAGACATGGGAATTGTATATTGTGATGTAATGATGGGATGAAACAAAAGTTTGGACACTGACGACACGGTTCTGGACACGGGCACATATTTTTGGATGTTGGCTGTGCGTTGATGATGTTTGTGGCGATGGTGGCGGAGTTGCAGAGCGGCGAGGGAGAGTTGCTGTCGTGGAGCGTTGGGTGTTCGGCCATGGTCTTGGTGATGGTGGTTGTTTGCTGGACTGGTTTTGGTGGGCTGTCGAAGAGTGGTGGTTGGCCGGAGAAGCAAAGGTAGTCGGGGGTGGTTGTTTCGGACGGGTGGCCGGCTGTGGCGAGGAGAGTAGTTGCGGGAGGTGGTAGGGTGATGATGATGGGTTAGTTTGAGATTACCCAATGAAATAATTGGAAGAATTCTTAAATAGATGAGAAAACTCCTAACTGATAAGATTCATATCTCTTCCAATATTCAAATTTAATCTTTAACCAAATCCAAATAGACTATTTGATAACCATAATAGTTCAATCTTATTATAAGTTAAACCAAAATATATAGACCTCAATCACAATAATACTTTTTCATATATTCAATGTTGGCCTATTTCATTCATACATTCAATTTTATCAAATACTATTTAAAATAGCTTCTATAATTTTACTTTTAAACGTAATTGATAATAATAAATTAATAAAGTACGTTTTCATAAATCCAAAACTAGACCAAATAACTGCTAATAAATTCTAAATTTAATCTATAATGATTTAAAATTAATAGTAAATAATATTACAATATATTTATCCAAAGCTATCTTAATATTTTGTAAACAATAATAATACTTCCAAATAATCCTCTGAAATAATCTGCAATGCCAATATCACTTATAAAATAAAATCATATGAAAATAGTTTGACAATTCCTCCATAATAACAAATATTTTCTAAAATAAAATATAAAATTAGAAATCCGGGAAGAGGAGTTACAGTACTAAGTATAAACCTATAGTCAAGATAGACTAATACCAGATTAAACTACAACCTTTTCAATAGATTGTCCAAGTCTATCTAGGTTGTGAACTATTTATATACTCCATAGGGAACTGATAATATGATCTTCTGTGTGACATCACACACCATATTATCTACAATATAGAATATCAGACATTTGCATTAACACTTGCAACAAATACAATATGCAAACATTTGTCCATATGATTCTTATTCAAAAAATAAGGAAATAAGGTTACTACAAAAGTGATGCTTTTAGTATATAACCCTAACAATCTCCCACTTATACTCAAAGCATTGCTTTTCAGTATACTGTTACAAATCTCCCACTTATACTTAAAGCCATGCTGCTACACATCTGACTCCCATTCCCTCAACATGACTATCAAAAGCCTTAGCTGGTAAGCTCTTTGTAAAGGGATCAGCTAGATTGTCGGCTGATGCTATCTTGATCACATCAACTTTTCCTTTCTTTACGAAATCTCGTATCAGGTGGTACTTGCGCTCAATGTGTTTACCTGTCTTATGGGCTCGTGGTTCCTTTGAGTTTGCAACTGCACCACTATTATCACAATAAAGTGTAATAGACTTGGGCAAACTAGGTACCACATCCAAGTCCAACAAATTTTTTTTGAGCCAAATCGCTTCTTTGGCTGCCTCAGAGGCTGCCACATACTCGGCTTCTATGGTGGAATCAGCAATACATTTTTGCTTGATACTCCTCCACACAATGGCTCCACCTTCCAAAGTAAACACATAACCTGAGGCAGATTTCCTGGAATCCCTATCTGACTGAAAATCTGAGTCTGTATACCCCAAGGGAACTAAATTATCTGTCTGATAAACTAGCATATACTCTTTATTCCTTTTTAGGTACTTCAAAATATGCTTTACGGCAGTCCAGTGATCTTGTCCTGGGTTAGACTGATATCTACTGATCATACCTACGACAAAGCAGATGTCTGGTCTCGTGCATAGCATTGCATACATTAAGCTTCCAACTGCTGAAGCATAAGAAACTGTCTTCATGTTCTCTATCTCTTTAGGTGTCCTCGGACACTGCTCCTTGATAGAGCAATTCCATGTCTAAAAGGTAAGAAACCTTTCTTAGAATTTTGCATACTAAAACGAGTTAGTACAGTATCGATATAGGAAGCTTATGATAATTCCAACATCCTTTTCTTACGATCTCGTAGAACTTTGATCCCAAGGATGTGACCTACTTCTCCAAGTCTTTCATATCAAACTGTTTGGATAACCATACCCTTACATCAGATAACACATTCACATTGTTTCCAATGAGCAAGATGTCATCCACATAAAGTACTAGGAACACCACCACGTTTCCATCATACTTTCTGTATACACATGATTCATCCTGGCATTGATCAAATCCATAGGATTTTATCACCTGATCAAAACATATGTTCCAAGATCTGGAAGCTTGTTTAAGTCCATAAATGGACTTCTTGAACTTACAAACAAGATGCTCTTGGCCCTTTCAATGAACCCGTCTGGTTGCTTCATATAGATGTCTTCCTCAAGACTTCCATTAAGGAAAGCTATCTTGACATCCATTTGCTAAATCTCATAATTGAGATAAGCTGCAATAGATAAAAGAATCCGGATAGACTTAAGCATGGCTACTGGAGAAAAGGTTTCCTCATAATTGATACCCTCTCTTTGAGTAAAACATTTTGCTACAAGCCAAGCTTTAAAGGTTTCAACTTTACCATCTGATCCTCTTTTCTCTTATAGATCCACTTGCATCCAATGGCTTTTACACCAACGGGTGGTTCTACAAGCTCCTAGACCTGAGTAGAATCCATATATTCTATTTTAGATATCATTGCTTTTTGCCAAGACTCTGCATCTTTATCTTGGAGTGCTTCATTGTAGGTACATGGATCATAATCTTGTTCCTCGGACGAAGTCTGACGACTCTCCCTAGAACATATATCTATCAGGTTGTATCATAACCCTCCCACTACGACGAGGTACTATCGGTTGTGGTGTCACATTTGTGACACATTGTGCAGTTATTTGTGGTTCATCCTCTTGTACTGTTGGTACTGAAGTACTTGGTGTCTCACCACTCAGTTCTTCTAGAACAACTCTACTTGTGGGTTTATGGTTCATCACATAGTCTTTCTCTAAGTACCGGGCATTGGTGCTAACAATGACCTTCTGATCCTTAGGACTATAAAATAAACCTTCTTTCGTTCCTCTTAGATAGCCTACAAACAAACGTACTTCTGTAGGAGATTCCAACTTATCTGCTTTTCCATTCAGCACATGTGCTGGACTACCCCAAATGCGAACATGTTTCAGATTAGGCTTACGCCCAATCCACAGCTCTGTAGGAGTAAGAGGTACTGACTTAGAAGGAAACAAGTTCAAAATAAAGCTGCAGTCTCTAGGGCATATCCCCAAAACGAATCTGGTAAATCCGAATAACTCATCATTGATCTAACCATCTCCATAAGAGTTCTATTCCTTCTTTCGGCTACACTATTCTGCTGGGGCGTTCCAGGTGCAGTCAATTTGGATGCAATCTCAGCCTCTGATAAATAATTCCTAAACTCTCCAAAGAGGTACTTGCCACCACGATCTGATCGTAATGACTTGATACATTTTCATGACGTTTCTTCGTTTTAGTCTTGTACTCTTTAAATTTCTCAAAGCACTCAGACTTACGGCGCATCAAATAAATGTATCCATACCTTGAATAATTATCAATAAATGTGACAAAATATTCAAAGCCACCTCTAGCTTGGATAGTCATGGGTCCACACAAGAACCAATTCCAACACATCTTTGGCCCTATACCCCTTTGCCGTAAAAGCCCTTTTGGTCATTTTACCTTTCAAGCAGGATTCATAGACTGGTAGTGCCTCCACTTCCAATGAACTCAAAGGTCCATCTTCAACCAGTCTTTGAATCATTCTTAGGTTAATATGCCCCAATCGTAAGTGCCAAAGATATGTTTGGTTCATATATGAAGTTGTTTTTCTCTTATTTAAGTTAGATGACATATTATTCATTTCCATAAGTTGCATTGTGGACGAAATAGGATTAATGACATACAGATTATCAACCTATGCACCAGAACAGATAAAATGTTTATTCTTTCTAATAACAATACTGTCATTAAAATAAACTGAATATCCATCCTTAACTAACATAGAAACAGAAACTAAATTCCTTCTAAGTGAAGGTGCATAAAGACAATCTTTCAATGTCAAAGACTTATTTCTACCAAAAGATAAAGTAACATCTTCTAATTAAACGACCGCTACTTTTGTAGCATCACCCATGAATAAGCATATCTCTCCATCACTGAGCCGTCTGGTTTCTGGAACCCCTGTAATGTATTACAGACATGATTAGTGGCTCTTGTATCTACACACCAGGTGCCGGTAGATAACACCGCTAAACATGTTTCAACTACTAGTAAATGAGATATACCTTCTTTGTTCTCTTGTTTGAGAAGTGGACAATCAGTATTCCAATGTCCTGACCCTTTGCACTTAAAATATTTACCTTTCGGCTTTTTCACCGCGCCTTGAGGTCCCATGCCATTCTTTGCTGAGTTTGCATATTTCTGAATATTATTCTTCTTCTACCGCCTTTTGGCTTAGAAGTAGAAGCCTTTTCAGAAACAAAAATATGACCACTCTGCCTAAAGAGAGATTCAACATCCTGTAGCTCTTTTGCAAGTTCTGCCAAAACTATACAACCTTTTGTTCATGTTGTAATTAAGGCAAAATTGTCAAAACTTTTAGGCAGAGTCCCGAGAATGATATCAACCTGGAATTCTCCATCGATTTCAGCTCCAAGGATCTCCATCTCATTCAGATGACCCATCATCTTGAGAACATGATCCCTTACTGGTGTACCCTCAGCCATTTTTGTATTCATCAAATATTTTATAGCAAACTGCCTAGCTGCTCTACTCTGATGTCCGAAGAGTTTCTTGAGGTTATACATCATGTCATAAGCTGTGGCCATGGCCTGATACTGATGTTGCAGTACATTTGACATAGATGCCAGAATGTAACACCGCACCATCTCATCTGTCTTTTTCTACTTCTTATAAGAGTCTTTGACCTCTTCATCAGAGTTAGCATCAGGCTTAGGTGGACATTCCTTAACAAGTACATATTTGTACTCCTCAACAGTCAGAACAATATCCAAATTACGTTTCCAGTCAATATAATTAGGTCCAGTAAGTTTGTTTTCTTTAAGAATCACCATAAGTGGATTGAAAGAACCCATTTTTGAAATCCTGAGAATCACATAAATAAAATTATGTAGGACAAAAAAAACTTTTTGAATTAATTAAATATTGATTCCCTCAAAACAATAATAAGAAATTTATCAACACCTTGAACACCATGAATTTAGCATGCCACGATAGTGTGAACGTATACAAATTCAACTTGTTCAAGTATGTTTTTCTTATTAATTTTACTATCATGTCAACATAACTTTATGACAAATAAAATTAATATGTTGGTCTTGCTCTGGTCATACAAATAATAGCATTGATTCCGATGGAGAGGATACCATTATTTGTATCTAAGTGTATACCATTACTTAATACTAAGTCCATTACCTTGTAATGAGTTCCTTCAGATGGAGAATTGAACACATACTAGGTAACTTTCTACAATTATCCCTAAGGAAGTTTGTACTGGTGATCCATAATTATACTCATCCGATATGGAGGAAGGCACTAAAGCCAACGCGCAAGTATAATTACATCACCTACAAACTAGTAATGGAGACCATAGGATTTATACTAAATAAATATCCTCTCCCACTTAGTTATTTAACAATGAGGGTATTTCTACTAGTTGATATTATGTCCATGTTGTCCATTATTAATGTAGGTTTAGTTTTTCAAAAAAATATCCACACAATAATAAACATGCATAATCAAAAAAAGCAAAATGGCAACAAATAAGAGAAATATCCAACAATTATGGTCATCTTTCCGCTCCGTCCTCAACTATCCGAATCCAAAATCTGGCGCTGCGCAGATCTATTCGGGGTTCGACCTGCCCGGTCAGGTCACGGGATTCGGGACAACTTCCCGATTTTTTAATTTTTTTTAGGTTTTGGCTGTCAATTCCTTCACCGGAAATCATCTGTCTGCCTCTGGACTGCTTAAAACCAGCATCTCGTCCGGCGTCAGAAACAACCCCCACCGCCATCACGATTGATAAAAAATAATTAAAATTACATCAATCCTATGCCTCCCGAAAGAGTTCACACATAATCTAGATTGAAAAATTCAAATAATAAGCACGATCAACCCTCGTGATTTTAATTACATCCAAAGCAACGACAACATCCACGACATGTCCGTGGTTTAAACAATACAATCAAAAATATGCATTGGACCATAATAGTTGGATCTAAGATGCCTGCAAAACCGAGTTAGAATAAATCTATATCTACCGACTATTACACACCGCAGGTTTTATTGGACAACATGGACGTATCAATCAATACGCAGATCCAAAGTGGCTCTAATACCAATTGATGGAACTGAAGATTCCCAGGACCCTTACTTTGGGTGCGTATTGATCGATAAGAAGTTAAACAGATTTAATACGTGTTCTAACCTTCATAGGCGGAAACTAGGGTTCACGAATTATACCTGCGGCGGAAAGAAGACAAGTAATTCCTAGCAATCTCGAGCGGACGATCCCAAGATCTTCTGCATGTATTCCTTCTTCAAGTTGGACATCGTGTGGGCGACGATCTCCCATCCTTTTCTTCTCCTTGGCAGTCTCTCTTTCTCTTTTTTTGACGTGAATCACGAATTTAGAGAAAGCTTCAGATTTTCTGATCAGTAATCTGGCGGCCAGAGAATAGAGGATATATATAGGCTACGGCAGGGACCATGAGAGAAATTAGGGTTAGGCCTCCTAACGGATCTGGATATCCTTGTTCAGTCCGAACACACATCCAGGCCCATTAACAATAGCTCGGTCCACTATGAGCTATTGTTGCACTACTCCCTAATCCAAATTATGTTTGTGGGCTCCTTTTATTATATGCTCGTTTGGCTCCCCATGTTAAGATATCTTATTCCGTCGATCAAATTAAGTTACTGTCAACTATATTGATTCGACTCTTTTATCCTTAAGTAGTACGACTTAACTTTATCTGTCATGTCGAATATAATCCACCTGCAGGGTTTACATGACAATCCTTATGGCTCCTTAAGGGGACCATCATCAATCCGATGTATCGGAACTGGATTCTATTTATAATCACAGCCCATCATACATATATGTTATTACCCAATTCATAGAGTTGTTGATCCATATGAATCTCACTCTTTTATGAGTCAAAGTAATGCACACTGCATATACATGTCTGTTATTATATTCGGATTAAAAGCTGTAACGCCCCAGTCCCAAAATACATAGGACTAGAACGTAATCATGCCAACTGTATACATACGAAAAATATGGACCGTCGTATGTATACATGAGCTGTAAAATGCAGTAACCAAAGCACTAAATCTCATCCACAAAGATAAATAATAAAATAAAAGCAATTTTGAATTTATCATGTATACAATCGTTGGGCGGAGATAAATCCACTGCCAACTAATTTAAATAAGGAAGAATTGTACAAGAAAAGATTGGTCGAGCGAAGGAGATGACGATCCCAAAAAAGCAACATCTCGAAGAATAGAGCGCAAGTCATGGCCTTAGCTAGACCACCTGCAGAAATCACAAGATACACCTGGAGATAACTAGGTCCTCAGAGGGACGTAACAAGACACATAATATCATGTCGATAAACTGATAATAAAGCTCAACAGAAAAGTATGCGTGAGTAAAGGCTCCTAACCATTCTATGTGATTTGCAATTTAGAGGACAACGTTACGCAGGGGCTGTAACGGATTCACGCAAGCAAGTAATAAAGAGTGGCGTCAAGTAGCGCTCATACGAGACGCTATCGGCCCGGGCAGAAGGTAGTGCTCATAAGTCACCCTCGGCCCAAATGTGTAAAAAATAAATGTAGCCCCTACCTAATAACTGTCCCTCCCCCAATGATACTATACATGTGGACTCCACGACACTGTTTAATCCTTAATAACTGCCAAGTCTTCTATACAATCTATTGGCAGTTATGTCCTAACGTACGGCCTGTACGCACCAATGATCAGTCAGCACGCAAGTCCGCATCTATATGCGACTCACAACTCCACACAATCCGTGGCACATCGTGACAGTTTATGAGATGCACTAAACATACGGTGGTCCCTTAACTTTAAGCTAATTGCATAAATTATAAAATTTGCATCTATATATTTTTGAAAGAACAACATAAAGAAAAAAGCATGCATGATATTGAGCAAGAAATTAAACAGTAAAGACAAGGTGTCTTTCCTAGTGTTATGCCTGATGTGGTGCAATGATCCAACAAGTCTCTCTTGGTCCAATAGCCGGTGTCGATGTGTAAGGGTCCAAATTCATGAGGAGTAGAAACGCACAATTAGTTGTGATCAATGATAATAATCGAGGGGAGTTTGTGGGAAAATTTACTCATAATACTTTTAGAAATATTTATACGATTTTGAAACTAGTTGTTATTAGTCTAAATATATTTTCGCAAATATTGTAAATACTAGAAATCCGTATATAATTTGGTAACTACTTTATTTAGAAAATATATAAAATCATAATCTAGAAAAATTATTTGTGGTCAAACTATATTACTAAGTAAATATTTTATGTATATATATAATTACTTGAAGACAAAATATGATAATTTTTTGGAAATTGCTTTTTATTAGTTCAAAGTATTTATACATTAAATACTTGAAAAATACACAAAACATTTTATGCCACACATATTCGAAGTTTGTGAAATTAGATTTACAGATAGAAAAACTATATTAATTAGATAAATAAAAATTCTGGATGTTAGTTTATAATCAGGAAATTTACATCTAGTAAATATGAGTATTTATAATTTTCCAAAATATGATAATAATCCTACAAAATATGTAACTATTTTTCAAATATTAATAATATAACAGTAATATAATAATATAATAATAATAATAATAATAAATATATAATAATAATAATAATAATAATAATAATAATAATAATAATAATAATGATGATGATGATGATAATAATAATAATAATAGTTCTAATATCAGCATAATAATAATAATAATAATAATAATAATAATATAATATAATAAATAATAATAATAATAATAATAATATCACTGATATATGATCCCTAAGCCATCGGCTACATTCCCCACCCCCAAATAATCTGTGCTGCTCTCCTTATGATTAATAAAAATTTCCCTTTTGAAATCAAGAAATAATACTAACTAAAGGAGACTGAGGAGAGAGAAAGAAGAAGAGGAATAAAGTAACGGAGAAGGAGTAAAGGGAACGAAAGGGGAGGCGGACTTACTGTGATTGGGCGGAGCTTTGGGCGGCGCTGCCGAAGGAGGCCAGGGTTCGACGGGCGCGACGGCGCACGACGGTCCCAAAGAGATCTGAAGGCGGTCAGGCTCGGCTCCGCACGGTTGGCGGTCGCAAGGTCGGCGGCTAGGACGCCGCCCGCGGTGGTGGTCTGAGTCTGCGACAGGAACGGGTGGCTAGGGGCAGGCGGCTTCGAGCAGTTGTGGCGCACGGTGAGGCAGGATCTGGTCGCTGGCGTCTGGGTGGAGGCGTGCGCGGCCTCGAGCGGACGGAGAGGGTTCCAGCCGCGGCGGAGCTTGGCGGGATGCGGTGGTCGAGATATGGGTGGTGTGGGTCTTCCGGCGGTGGTGCGACGGCCGTAGGCAGACCGCGGGGATGCGGACGAGGGTAGCGCTGGAGGGAGCGCCGTTATCAAGGCGGAGGAGTTCCAGCTCGGCTCATGGCTGTGGTGAGGGTTCTTCCCTTCCTCCTTCTTTCGTAGATGGTAATGGTAGGGTTACGGATTGGGCGATGGCTACGGCCGGGGATGGCCGCGGCAGGGGCGTGGCGTCGGTAATAGATGATGGTGGTGTTGAGGCTGTTGAAGGTGGTGGTGTTGGGGAGACGGAGGCAGGTGGTAGTATCATCGTGTCAGGGCTGTCCGACACGACGGAGAGGAGGTCGGGATTCTGTTGAGGGAATTGTAAATGAAATGGAAAATATAGTAGATGAGCGTGGAACAGAGACACGATGCACCTGTTTTGGGTTGGTGGAAATTATGGAGGAGTACCTCTCCTTTTATAGGAGGTGGGAATTCCCATTAGGATAGGTATGGGATGTTTAAATTCCCCAATGGATAAATTCCACATTAATTCAAATCAATTTAAAAATCTAGTTCAATATAAATAAAACTTATCTTTAATTTAAAAGCTATTTAAAATAAGGCCAATAAAATCCTTTCCAATTTAAATTATCAAAAGAATTCAAATTTAGTAAAACAAAATTTTAAATATCTTTTTCATAATATAAAATATAACAATAAATAAATTTCGAAAATTAAGATAATTACTTAAAATTTTTAATCATAATTAGCCTTTATAATTAACAAAAATATGTTAATAATAAATTCCAAATTTCGCAAAATAATTTGGAACATATTCTTATAACCCAAAATTTTCAAATCTCTACTTATTTTTAAACAACGAACAAATAAATCTTTTTATACAAAATAAAATATTTATCATATTATTTTGAAAACTAAAATTTCTTCTATATAAATAAAATCTCTAATAAAAATATTTACAAAAATATGTACCTCGCACATATTCGCACTCGACGAGACATACGAAAATATTAACTCATATGCGACGTACATACGACTATGCGACGTACAATACATGGCAAAAATTAAAACCAAATTTATAAAAAAATTTATAGTTAAGATAAGGTTTCCAATTTCACCCTTCTCTCTAGGTAGGTCAAATCCTAAAGGATATAAATACTAAATCTATTTCTTAAACTCTAAGCCGTACTTTCATAGATCACATATCAATTTTCCTTAAATGATAGTTTACAATTGGCTCTTTTAGTCTGCCACTAGCACTCACGAATACGCCTACCCACTCTACACCTATGCTAAGAGATGCACACTGAATTATTCTATTTATAAAGAGACCCTTTGGCCCCTTCCAACTAGTCTTCTCCGGGTGACTATCACTTCTAGTTGGGAAACTGCAACTAATCTCTAAGTCCTACTATGTTCCATCTGATTCCTCCTAAACATCTCTATCTAACCTAGATAAGGGTAGAAGGGTTGTAATCTACTGATCCTAAAGTCTACTAGAATTCAGTTATCGATGAGAATCCTATATTATCCATCCGATCTGCTCGGTCTACTTAATAGAGGTACCTACCCAATCCTGTGAGGACCCTAATTTTGGAAATTATTTTTATTATTTTTATTTATTAGATTATATTTAATTCTTAAATAAGACTAGATGTTAGTTTACGTAGCTTTAATTTTTGGAGCACAAGAAATGCCAATATTTTGAAACATCTTCATGAGTTTTAAAGTAGATGAGCCCACCTTCAATTTGATATATCATGTCCCACCCAAGCATGTTTTCTCATGCTATATTTTTCATGTACAACTTTAGGGGTAAAATAGTCATTTTAATCTCTACCGTAAAAATTTGACTAGCTTTCCAAATAGCAATTAAGGTCCAACTCCGATCTAAATCACTTGACCCAATATATGGTTTTGATCCATTTTGAGTTTATGATGCACATGCCAATGGTGTGCCACTCAATTGAGTTTCTATGTGCTATTTATTTTTAAATGACCACAAGTCGAAACTATAAACATATTGGACTAAAATCGATCACAAAATATCACCGACCCAAAACTAGTGCAAGTAGGGTTCGTAGAGCCTATTCCAGGACGCCCTAATCTCTTACACCTATTTAGATTGATTTTTGTGAATCAATATGCAGCCACATTAATTAAATCTAATTTAAATCAAATTCTATAACAACTTTTCTATTTTGGACCCGATTAAAATCCTAGGAGATAGAATATATATATATATATATATAATATATAATATATCTATATATATATATATATTATTCTATTAAACCGAGCCCCCTCCAATTTCTTCTCTATTTTCACACTTTTTATTCCAACCACCAGAAATCCATCTCCCGACCACCTCCAATCCTTATCCCACCTCAAAAACCTTTCCAAGACCTTCCTCTAACACCCTGGCACCTTCTCGAGGAGCCTCAGCCCCTAAGTTGGTCGATACGAGGCGCGGAAGGCACCCGAAGTCGACCAAACTTAAGCTAAATTCATCACAGCAGGTTAGTCAACTTGTAGACTAGGTTTCATCTATTTTTCCTCATCCGTTTCTCCTTAAACCAAAACTAGAAGTTACCTTTACGTGTATACTCCAACATTGATCGCCGGATCCCTATTTCCAAGCGGTTTGTCCGTGGCACTGAATCTACGACATGGTGTCCAGAATCGACGAATTCTGTTGTGAGCCATTTTTTACCTATTTAAGTTCAGTTTCTGACCTTCTTATAATTTTATTCAGAATCTAGACATCGAGACCTTTATATGAAAGTTAGGTTTCGCATCCGTTTGCTATTTTTAAAAATTCATGACATTTGTCGTGTCACCGAATTCCGAAAAATTCTGCTTTCCTTGTGTCCAAAAGTGGCAAAACTTCATAAAACTCTAGAAAAATACTTGTTGTGTTAGGTTTAGTGTTGAAACCCTTATTTTGACTAATTTATATAATTTTTTTTTCAGAATTTAATATTTTTAATTACTTATTGTTTCGGGCCTCAAATCGTATACCAAGTCTAGGAATAATGTTGTAGAATCAATACAAAATTATACACATATTTTCTATGTATAAAATGTATTGTTTACTATTATAGAATATTTATAAATATTTTTTAGAATTAAAAATAATAATTTTATGTTAATAATGTATAACTTTTAAATGTAGATTAAATACTATATATGTTATATTAAGTAGAGTAGTCAATATGATTAATTTTGGTTTAAATAATAATATTAAGGTCTATATATGGTAAGTCCATATATAGTAAGTAATTAATGTATATTATGTTTGTATTTCGGAATCTGTACGTCGAAACTGAGATCAGTCAATTCTAGTGATCTTATATCGCTGAAATTGACAAAGTGACCGTATGGATGGCTAAGATAGATTGTTAATCTTGTGGTTGATCATCTTGTCTTGATTCGTGCATCGTAGATTTTGTTGTACGAATTACGAGATACAAACTTAGTGTTGAACCTAGAGTTTGTAATCCATATTATTAACGAATAATGATCGTTGAGACAAGTGTAACCTAGTTCTAGATGGTATGATTAATAAATGGCCTATGTGACATTGGTATTACACGACTTATATGACCCAAGCTTTCTAGGTAGGCGTGGTTAGTCATACTTGTATTTATTAAATAATATATATTTGTTTATGATTGGGGTTGATAGATATTGCATGGAGTATGATTCATTGGTTTGGATAGTTCGGTTAGACTTTGGTACTGCAGTCTCAACACAGATTGGACAAAACTCCAGGCAAGTACACCTTGCCAAACTTTGTACATTTATTTACATGCATGCTCTTATTATTCTTTCTTGTTCATGTCTCCTTTACTTTTCCATATTTGATATCTTGCCATGATTTTTTTCTGTCTCTGGTTTGTTATCACTTATTGTCACCCTTAGTTATATCTTCGCATAGGACTTCAATAGCGCTATTTACTTGAACGTTTTGACTTGATCTCGTATTCATGTTACCTTGACTTGACCTGCTACCGATACTAGGATCGACAACTTGACCACTCTCGACTCGGAAGACCCACGATAGGGCTACGATAGAGACTCATTATAGTTAGGGAGTACCACGGCAGGGCTACTAGCTATAGGACCGGAAGTACCATGGCAGGGCTACGGTCATTCGATTTATTTGTAGTCATTCTCAGTATAATTTCATATGAGATGTCATGTTCTATAGAGTTCTTCCATGTGATATTTATCCTATTTCTAGTAGTTGTTTCCTATTTTCATTGCATGTTTAAACTGTCAAAGTAGGCTTGTATATTATGTGTCTTGCTAGTCCCCTAAGGACCTGATGGTCTCTCCAGGTATAGATGAAGGTATGATACGTTGATGGAGGATGGTTGCTACACCAAGTCTGTATGTATATTTAGTTGATATTCTCTTTCTCTTCCGTATTTGGATGTTGTCCTATATTTGATTCTCGTTGCAATTATAGCCTAGTCTTTTACAAGCTTCTAATTTCTTCTAGCTTGATCATGACAATGTGTTATTGGGGATCCACTTTAAATATTTATCTATTCTAGAATCAGTGTATTACGGTCTGATCAACCTTAGTGCACTTGATTCGTTGATTTTATCATTATTATGTGGATTGAGATATAGCTGATCTAGAACAATTAGACAACTTATACGTATTCGAGATGGGCTAGAGTCCTCTCGATACGTAGCTGGAATGTATACGATCTCTTAGTCCTACGTATTTTGGGACTGGTGTATTACATTTTTTTGGTGGCCCACGCAGGTCGAGTTAGCCATTTCGGTTACGTTACTGTACCGAGCGGCCTACGAATACTAAACCCTTAGGAATTTCAATCCACAACTGTCTTGACAATTCATTTAGAAAATTCTCTATCATCCTTGAACTTCGTATTTGCTCTCGACTATTTTTCTTTATTTCTTGTGCCATTGCTTTTCATCCTTTCCTATTTCGGAGTGACGAATGATCGTGTTTTATAGAATTTATTAGAAATTATTAGGTTATATTATAAATTTGTTTGTTCATTGAATTTTATTGCTTGATAGATAGGAGGGGATTAGAGATGTCATATGCCACAGGTATTTAGTGGTAATAATTTTTGCAACTAGTAAAGGGTTATAAAATTTTAAGGTAGCATGTGTTTGATGGAGTAGTGTGACCAAAGGTGGGCAGACGTCCTTAGTATAGAAATAAATATATGATCATACTAGGTTACGTCCTTACGATAGTCACTCGATCAAGAATAGAGTAATAGTTTTTAGTGTAATGATTGACCCTCTACAAGAAAAATATAGACATAGCCTAACCCAACCCATTTAAGTTTATACCATGTCAGTTGTAAAGTTAGGATTAGACGGATTGGTAGGTATCACGTAGCTTGGCTAGGTGAAATGAGACTTATATAATTGTGATAATATATATGACAGGAGGATAAGCCTTCAATAAGATCATTGCAAGACCGTCAGTACCAAGAAGAGCGACTAGAAATAACCATCTATAGTTTTAAGATAGAGATGTTACAAAACCAAATTGTTTAGGATTGATTATTACTTGAGTTTTAGGAGACACCGTAGTGACCTAGCATATCCCTTGAATTATTCCTAGTTTCGCTAGCATGGTTCTTCGTTAGTGAGCCTATTTTAATTTCGAGGATGAAATTCTTTAAGGTTGGTAGATTGGAGGACCCTGATTTTGGAAATTACATTTTATATTATTTCTATTTCTTAGATTATATTTAATTCTTAATTAAGACTATAGATGTAGTTTTACGTAGCTTTGATTTTTGGAGCACAAAAAATGTCAATATTTCGAAACATCCTTCATGAGTTTTGAAGTAGACGAGTCCACCTTCAATTTGATATATCATGTCCCACCCAAGCATGTTTTTTCGTGCTATATTTTTTGTACAACTTTAGGGGTAAAATAGTCATTTAGTCTCTACCGTAAAATTTTGACTAGCTTTCTAAATAGCAATTAAGATCCAACTCCGATCCAAATCACTTGACCCAATATGGTTTTGATCCATTTTGAGTTTACGATGCACATGCCAATGGTGTGCCACTCAATTGAGTTTCTATGTGCTATTTATTTTTAAATGACATACAAGTCGAAACTATAGACATATTGGACTCAAATCGATCACAAAAATATTATCGACCCAAAACTAGTGCAAGTAGGGTTCGTAGAGCCTATTCTAGGGTGCCATAATCTCTTACACCTATTTTATATTAATTTTTGTGGATTAATATGTAGTCACATTAATTAAATCTAATTTAAATCAAATCCTATAACAACTTTCCTATTTTGGACCCGATTTAAATTCTAGGAGATAGAATTTGTGTATCTTTTAAAATAGGCAATCAAATCCAACCAAATCAAATTCTACTCTATCCATACTTCTTTCCCCCACGTGAATCTCTCCTATCTAGGATTTTCGAACAATATATATATATATATATATATATATATATATATATAATATATATTTATTTATATATATTATATATATATATATATATAATATATATATATATATATATATATATATATATATATTAATATATATATATATGTTCTATTAAAACCGAGCCCCGTCCAATTTCATCTCTATTTTTGCATTTTTATTCCAACCACCAGAAATTCATCTTTTCGACCACCTCCAATCCTTATACCATCTCAAAAACCTTTCGAAGACCTTCCTCTAACCCCTAGCACCTTCTCGAGGAGCGTCAGCTCCTTAGTTGGTCGATACGAGGCGCGGAAGGCACCCGAAGTCAACCGAACTTATGCTGAATTCATCACAGCAGGTTAATCGACTTGTAGACTAGGTTTCATCACTTTTTCTCATACGTTTCTGCTCAAACAAAAACTAGAAGTTACTTCTACGTGTATAATCCAACCTCTGATCGTCGGATCCCCTATTTCCAAGCGGTTTGTCCGTGGCATCGAATCTACGACAGGGTGTCCATAACCGTTGAATTATGTTGCGAGCCATTTTTACCTATTTAAGTTCAGTTCCTGACCTTATTATATTTTTATTCAGAATCTAGACGTCGAGATATTTCTAATGCATATATGAAAGTTATGTTTCACATCCGTTTGCTATTTTTAAAAATTCATGACATTTGCCGTATCACCGAATTCCGAAAAATTCTGCTTTCCTTGTGTCAAAAAGTGTCAAAACTTCATAAAACCCTGCTAAAATACTTGTGGTGTAAGGTTTTGTTGAAACCCTTATTTTAACTAATTTAATAATTTTTTTTTCAGAATTTAATATTTTTAATTACTTATTGTTTCGGGTCTCAAATCGTATACTAAGTTTAGGAATAATGTTGTAGAATCAATACAATTATACACATATTTTTTTATGTACAAAAAATATTATTTATTATATAGAAAATTTATAAATATTTTTCAGAATTAAAATAATATTTTATGTTAATAATGTATAACTTTTATATGTAGATTTAATACTATATATGTTATATTAAGTAGAGTAGTCAATACGACTAATTTTGGTTTAAATAATATTATTAAGATCTACATATGGTAAGTCCATATATAGTAAGTTATTAATGTATATTATGTTTGTATTTTAGAATCCGTACGTCGAAACTAAGATCAGTCAATTCTAGTGTTCTTATATCGCTGAAATTGACAACGTGATCGTATGGATCGCTAAGATAAAATTGTTAACCTTGTGGTTGATCACCTTGTCTTGATTCGTGCATCGTAGGTTTCGTTATACGAATTACAATATACAAACTTAATATTTGAACCTAGAGTTTGTAATCCATATTATTAACGAATAATGATTATTGAGACAAGTGTAACATAGTTCTAGATGGTATGATTAATAAATGGCCTAGGTGACATAGGTATTACACGACTTAGAATGACCCAAGCTTTCTAGGTAGGCGTGGTTAGTCATACTTATATTTAGTACATAATATATATTTGTTTGTGATTGGGGTTGATAGATACTGCATGGAGTATATTCATTGGTCTATGTATAGTTCGGTAGACTTGGTACTGCAGTCTCAACACAAATTGGACAAAACTCCAGGCAAGTACACATTCCCAAACTTTTATTACATGCATGCTCTTATTATTCTTTCTTGTTCATGTCTCCTTTACTTTTCCTTATTTGATATCTTTCCATGATATTTTTCTGTCTCTAGTTTGTTATCACTTATTGTCACCCTTAGTTATATCTTCACATAGGACTTCGATAACGCTATTTACTTGAACATCTTGACTTGATCTCGTATTCATGTTACCTTGACTTGACCCTCTACCGATACTAGGATCGACTACTTGACCACTCTCGACTCGGGTGACCCACGACAGGGCTACGATAGAGACTCACTATAGTTAGGGAGTACCACAGCAGGGCTACTAGCTATAGGACCGGGAGTACCACGGCAGGGCTACGGTCATTCGATTTATTTGTAGTCATTCTCAGTATTACTTTTCATATGACATGTCATGTTCTATAGAGTTCTTCCATGTAATCTTTATCCTATTTCTAGTAGTTGTTTCCTATTTTTATTGCATGTTTAAACTGTCAAAGTAGGCTTGTATATTGTCTTGCTAGTCCCCTGAGGACCTGGTGATCTCTCCAGGTATTTAATGGAGGTATGATACGTTGATGGAGGATGGTTGCTACACCAAGTTTGTAAGTAATTTAGTTGATATTTATCTTTCTCTTCCGTATTTAGATGTTGTCATATATTTGATTATCGTTGCAATTATAGCCTAGTCTTTTACAAGCTTCTACTTTCTTCTAGCTTGATTCATGATAATATGTTATTGGGGATCCATTCTAATACATTTATCTATTCTAGAATCAGTGTATTATAGTCTGATCAACCTCAGTGCACTTGATTCGTTGATTTTCATTATTATGTGGATTGAGATATAGCTGATCTAGAACAACCAGACAGCTTATACGTATTCGAGCTGGGCTGGAGTCCTCTCGATACGTAGCTGACATGTATATGATCTCTTAGTCCTACGTATTTTGGGACTGGGGTGTTACAAATCCTTTCTTAATAATCATCTTATTTATAATACTCTATCAACTACGTTTTATTCAGAGATGGTTCACCAAGCACGAGCGTTCTTTCCGAAAGCGGGAATGAGGAGAATCCAAAATAAGGAGATCAAGGAAGTTGATCGGCTTCAATTTCGAGCTGGAAGGATGAAGGATAAATTCAAAAGAGTTTTCAAGGCAGTTGTGGATTGAGATCCTATTATATTATCTTAGTACAGACCCGCTCGGTACAGTAAAGTAACTGAAACGGCTAACTCGACTTGCATGGGCCACCACAAAAATATTTCACGCCCTAGTTCCAAAATATACAGAAACCCAAGACATAAATATGCCAGCTATACGGTTAGAATAAGTATTCCCAATTTAATGGACTTATCCTAATCATAGTACGCTGTAAAGTAAACTAAATCTACTTTATCTCAACTATGTCCCAATCCACAATAATGAACAAAATCAAGAACAAAAAATATATGTCATGGTCTGCTGCCCTTTAGCATATATGTTTGGAATAAACTCGAAGAATAGTAGAGGTCCAATAAAACTAGGCTAAATGTGTAAGATATAACAAAAGGAAATAGAAAGCATGATAGAATGATAAACTAACACTACAAGCAATACCTAAACCCTGCAGCCAAATTCATACCATCTACATATCTATACTATAAGCTCAATAACAATCTAGAGAGACCACCAGGTCCTCAGAGAGACGTAACAAGATATAACAACTAGCCACAATATGAACAGTAAAAGTAATATACATGAACATGAATATGACTGACAAAGTATACTATCCATCTAAGAAAATACACTTGAAGACTACTTTGGGATCATACAAGTAGGTAAAGAGTGATATTAGCATCAACTAATATCGCAAATATACTAACATACTCCCGCCCAAAGCGGAGACTAATTCGCAGACGATAATGGAATATCCACTAGCATAGCCTATAACTTGGCATACTGAGGCTGATAAGGATAGCATAATCCTGTACGCCTACTAATAGTCTTCTCCGTCCAGGAGTAGTACAAGGTTATGTCCATGACTTGCATGACTCGTGTCTCACATGTAAGTCCTCTAACTAACACAACTAGTCATATATGATCCGTCACACGAAACCCTTGTACCGGCCAAGTACAGGGTGCGTGCCAATACCAATGTAACTATCATTCCAAGTGTCGTGTCATGAGTCGTGTCTAAGTTATAGAAGTTATTAAAGAATAACTTCAACACAAGGAAGTCTACTAGCACACTCGGTCACATACACACCACTATAAGTCATCGATGATATCATCGACGGCACCCAAGTCACACATGGACGCTCTTCTTACACATCTAATCCTAACACACCATAATACGCCCATGTATAATAAAAAATAAAATAAGATCACAGTGGCACGGTATCTTGTCTGAAGGTTGCCTGATGATTCGACGACGTCCTACAAGCAAATTCGTCATTCCTAATGAAGCAATAAAGGTGAAATTCTCATAAACATCTCCGGATGCTGAAATATATATTGCCAACATTCCCGAAATAAGTAAAATAGCTAAGTTAGGCTACCCATATGTCTAATTCTGGACATAGAGACAAAATAGTAATTTTGAGCCAAAACGGTGCCCGCCATTGGACCCACTTGCACCAAAAAATGTATCGAGACAAAGATTGTCAAAATTTGACAAATTACGTTGCTACGAGTTTAATTGTGGTGTCAGATTTGGAATCCAATATTTTGGGTTCAAAACATAATTTTATATGTTGGAAATTACAATTTCAAGGGGTCAACTTTGGCGTCGATTTTAACCAACCAAACGATATCCTATGAAGCTAAAACATTTTTGGCACGATAGTGGTTAGACCTGACGTGCAGTAGAGTTGGTGGTTCGTCAACTAGAGCTTCGATAAGAGAGAGAAACAAAACTGCGAAGTTGGCTCCACGAATCTGTCCAAATTAAACGTGTCTTAAACGGTCAAGTTGATCAGAGAGCAGCTTCGATTGTGCAGGACAGACATCGACACTGGGCAGATCAGCATCGCAGGCCTCTAGAGTTTGGTATTGGTGACCAAGTGTTTCTGCGGATTTTGCCTACTCGGGGTATCATCTGATTTGGAACCAGAGGAAAGCTTAGTCCGAGATACATTGGTCCGTTTGATATTCTCGTTCGGATAGGCGTTGTTGCTTATCGTCTTGCCCTTTCGCCTTCGCTACGTGATGTACATGTGTTTTATGTATATCAATTTAGGTATGTCCCGGATCTGAGTCACATCCTCGATCATTCTGAACTGGTCGTCGGTACCGACCCCTGACTTACGAGGAACAACCCGTATCCATTTTGGATCGGTGAGAGAAGGTACTCAAGAATCGGACTATTAATCTTGTCCGCGTCGCTTGGGGCCATCACTCACCGGGGAAGTCGACATGGGATCACGAGGACAAGATTAGATCTCGATATTTGTACTTGTTCGACTCGGAAGGTATATTTATCCTTATGCCTTTGTAATATGTTTTCCAATTTTCGTGCACCCACTAGGGTGGATAATTTTTCTCTAATACCTGTTAAAATTGATGAGATTTCATGCGTAGTTAGCCTTGTAATTAGTATCTTGCTTGCTTTGATTTCTTTATCATGTCTTGGCAGAAATTCCGAGGACGAAATTTTTCTAAGGAGGGTAGAGATGTCACTCCCCGATCCCGATATACGTATTCTTTCATGAATCCTGTACATGGTATCATACATTTAGCATGCACATAATTCTATTTATTATTTAATGGTTGCATGTTGCCTTTAAGCATGTCATTAGTTGAATGGTTAGAGCATGTTTAGAGATTAGGATTTCTTAAGCCAACCCAACCCCTATTTATATTCTCTTCCTCACTCTCTCTCCTCATTCACTCTTTCATTCATTTCCCTCACCCACCACCATTAGGCAAGTACAACTTGCTCAAAAGTAGAGATTGTTATTTTTTATCCTTGATTTTTCCTTTGATATTATTTGCCTATACTGTTCTTCTTATCATCCTCCATAAGTTTAGTACTTGGTATTTTCGGTTTTGAAGGATGGATTCTTGTAGATCTAAGTTTATATCATTTTCAGTTTTCCTTGGTTTTGATCTATTAAACTTGCTTGTTTTCAAAATCTAGTTGTTCCATGTGGTAGAGCATTTCTTTTTACCCAAATTTGACCTTTGAAAAGTTATATTTTATGTTGTTTTGACTGAGTTGTGACAGTTTGAAGTTCATGGCTTCCATGCCCATCTTTTTCGAATTTTTGGAGAAGATGAGCAGCTCGGCTGCATGAGCCTTGGCCGCAAGAAGTCTTACCGTACGAAGTCCTGCGACAGTGTTGCCTTGGCCACATAAAGTCTTGCCGCACGAAGTCCTGTAGCAGTGTTGCCTTGGCCGCATGAAGTCTTGCCGTACGAAGTTCTCGGCAGTGAGCCTTGGTCGCATGAAGTCTTGTCGCACGAAGTCCTACGGCAGTGTTGCCTTGGCCGCATGAAGTCTTGCCGCACGAAGTCCTGCGGCAGTGTTGCCTTGGCCGCATGAAGTCTTGCCGCACGAAGTCCTACGGCTGTGTTGTCTTGGCCGCATGAAATCATGCGGGCTACATATCTTGGCCGCATGAGCTTTAGCCGCATGAAGTCATGCGGACTTCATTGCTTGTCGCGTGAAGCTGTGGCCGCATGAAGTCCTGCGGAGTGCATACCTTACCGCATGACCCCTATCTGCATACAGTCATACGGACTGCATCCTTGGCCGCATGACCTTCGGCCGCATGCGTCCTTGTGACTTGGTCCTCATTCCTGATCTGACTACCTATGCGAGTGCTGGATAAACCTATGTATGTACTATGATACAATCTATGTGAGCACCGAGGTGCTATCCTATGTGCTATGTGTTCCTACATGATACCTGCCAGTACATCCAAGAGTCCAGCATTTACATGGCGAATGGTCGGTAGTACACGTGGTATGTGTTGTGTGTTGCATTACACCAAGAAGGGGTACATACATATGACTCCATGAGCCAGTACGGATCCCTTCTTGGGGTACTCGTACATTGTACGATATCTAGGGGAGTGAGAATATGACCACGACATGTGAACTTCGAGGATAACCTAGGGATTAACTAGGCAACTAACTTGGTAGATGTATTGGGTAGGAAGAATACCGAGATCGTGCCATACTAGTCACCCCAGGTCCAGTCCTGACGTGTCGGGTTGGCCGCCACGGATATGTTTTCATTCGCCTTTAGCAGATGACTATATCCGACTTCTACGAGCTATGTGTTATATGTATTAGCACGGTAGCCCTCCGGGGGACCGGTGCATACTCAATGTACTAAATGTCTAATGGTTTGGCTATTCTGCTAGGTTGACATGATCTGAGGATTTCTTTTAATCAGTATCGTGGGGATAACTCCGCTAAATTTGAAAAGCCGTAGGAATGAATGGACGCTTGAAAAATGACTTGACTGTACCTTGTGCTTTCTGTTAGTTGCCAAGGGACATGGACTGTCTTGGTGCGTGGTCTAACCCATGTCCTTGTTTGGTTGTTGGGTTGGTCTATCGTGCTAGGACAGGCTGTGGTCCGAGGTTACGACCGAAAGCCTTTATTACTACTAGTA
Source organism: Iris pallida (assembly GCA_029216955.1). NCBI lineage: Eukaryota > Viridiplantae > Streptophyta > Magnoliopsida > Asparagales > Iridaceae > Iris > Iris pallida. The sequence continues at coordinate 30,011,254 of JANAVB010004800.1, read as the reverse complement.
TTATTATTTTATGCTTGGGTTTTATCTCACTCTTTTGTGCTCCCTTGTGGTACTTGCTATTCGGACTGACCATGCTGGTTTTGTTTGGCCAGATCTTATAGCAGCGCTTGAGCATCCAAACTTCTTTCTGACGCCAATAGTGCATACTAGAAGCATGGCTAGCGGGGGACTTGAGTAGGTTTCTTCTCCACCACTCTAGTTTTTATCATTATGTCCTGGCGTTTAGCCACCGGCACCTGTTTTGCCGGTTAATCTGGATATTTTGTCTTTTGCATAATTGTAATTAAATCAGACTGCAGCTGAATACGATTATGTACCTATGACTCTCTGAGCTAGCTAACTTATAAAGCTAGATCTCCATGATTATTTTGATGAAGCATCGGGGACGCCTTACTACTTTATCTCAGATGCTCATTATTGATGTTTCTTGCTTGAGGCTTAGATACTCTGTGAGACCATAAGAGATTTGATTATAGCATGTACCCCCTTGTCTCTTGACAGCCACGATCGTCGTATGACGTTTGCATACCTCATATGGAGTAGCTGGCCTAGTCTGTCTTCGTATTCTGGTATTGGGGCGTGACAAGGTTTTATGGCCCATGCAGGTCAGATTTTCAGACTGGAGGGTGTTACTATTATAGGAGTCTCAATCAAAACCTGTTCTCTTTGAATCTCTTGCCTCGATTTCTCTTCCTTCACCTTGATTGATAACCTGAATTGTATCCTCGAATCTTCCTCGTCCTGTCATTTGATATCATGTATCTTTTCCTATAGGGGTGCTTCTTTCTCAGTAGCTGGTGATGCCAACATGGAGGAACGTCCAGTAGAGCATGGCTCGACGGGGCAGCAGCAGGAAAGAATACCTTCTTCTGACCAGATCCGAGTGGAAGTAATATTAGAGCCAGTGGAACTGCAGATTCTAGAAACTCCTGCACCCCCAGCGGTGCCGGCAGCTATGACAGTACCTGATGCTGCAACACTCCTGGAGGTCATCCGATGATTTTTGGCTACTCAGAAGCGTCAGGTGGCATCCCATCAGCAACAATAGACCCCAGCAGGAACAAAATGTGCTACTGAATCAGGGGTTACATGTATCCCTTGAGAGAAGTGTCAGGAATGACTCGGGAGCGTCGGAAAGGTTTTGTCGACTTAACCCAAGATACTTTGATGGCACGGAGGATGCCATCACGGCGGATGCTTGGCTTCAGGATAATGAGGCCATATTGACCGCAGCTAAGGTTCCAACAGAAGATAAGGTTGACCAAGTCAGATTGTTACTTCAGGATCATGCCCGCGACTGGTGGTCATCGGAAGAGGTTAGAATGAGGCGTCTTATTCCTTGGGATAGCTTCAGTACCAGATTCGAGGCTAAGTATTTTGGCGTGGTAGCGCATTATGAACTACAACAGAGGTTTATTAGTCTCAAACAGGCTGGTAAGACGGTGGATGGGTATGCAGCTAAGTTCTGCAGATTGAGTCGATTTGTACTGACGATGGTGGCTACGGAGCCAGAGAAGGCGATGAGATTCCAACAAGGACTTCATTTGGAGATTCTACAGCTAGTAGAAGGGCACGACTATCAGACTTTTGATTCCGTTTTAACGGCAGCTCGGAGGCATGAACTCACCCAACAGAGGTTGGCGACAAGACAGGGGCTAGAAGAGGTCTTATCCCCAGAGTAGGGGCGAAGGAGCAGTACAGCGAACATCGGTGCCAGCACCCGACATCCGTATTCAAGAGTCAGGAGCACCGCAGAGGACGACGGTATCAGAGATAACAGCACTAGTTCGACATCAGTAGCCGAGGAACCAGCAGCAGCGCTAGGGGACGCCCATTGGATGTACTTACTGCGGTAAGGAAGGGCACACTAGGGATGCGTGTCATTTAGCTAATGGTTTATGCATGAGGTGTGGCAGTCCAGACCACAGGATTACCAATTGTCCTATGATGCAGAGGCCAGAAGGGCCAATTCAGCAGTTTTCGACATTGCCAGCTTCGGGGGCAGCACCGAATAGAGGACCAGCATTGGCCGTAAGGCCACTAGCCCAGCGTATGCCGACGCAGGCTTAGAAGTTTCACCAGGCACAGAACCAGGAAAGTCAACAGAGGCCACAGCAACAACATGACAAGGAAGACAACAGCGGGGAGCTCAGCAAGGCCAGGGCTAGGCCTTCACCTTATCACTAGAGGATGCACTAGCTTGTGGTTGCAGGTAATATTTTTATCTCTTTTCCTGCAGTAGCATTGTTTGATTCAGGGGCTACCCACTCTTTTATATCTGTACGGTTTACGACACGTATTGGATTGGAGTTCGAGGCATTGCTAGAGAGGATGAATATACGCACTGGTAATGGGCTCGTAGGAGTTAGCAGAGTGTGCTTAGCGTGTCCGATCGTAGTGTATGGGCGATTATTGCCTGCATCTTTGATTGAGTTTCCTATGGAAAACTTTGACGTTGTCCTAGGCATGGACTGGTTGAGAGATAGTCATGCGACGATAGATTGCCGAGGAGGTACGGTAGTGTTTAATGTACCTGGTGTTGAGGAGTTCGTTTTTTATCGATCATTGGAGAATCGACCCAAGGACATTATTACAGAAGCATTGGCAGAGCAGGAGCAGATTCCAAGAGTAGTCCGAGAGTTTCTTGATGTGTTTCCAGATGAGCTTCCTGGTTTACCACCGGTGAGAGATGTGGAGTTTTATTGAGTTAAATACTGGAATGGAGCCTAAGGTCGGCAGAGTTTATATGATGTCGCAGTTAGAGTTGGACAAGTTGTATCAGTATGAAGAAGAACTGAAGGCGAAGCAGTTTATCCGAGACAGTGAATCGCCTTGGGCAGCACCGGTGATTTTAGTACCCAAGAAGGATGGATCGACGCAAATGTGCATTGATTACCGACAGTTGAATACAGTGACAACGAAAAACAAGTATCCGTTACCAAGGATTAATGACTTGTTTGATCAATTGAATAAGGCATGCGTCTTATCTAAAATTGATCTTCGATCCAGGTATTATCAAGTCAGGTTCCGGGAGCAGGACATACCCAAGACAATATTTAGATCGCGATATGGACATTATGAGTTTCTGGTAATGCTATTTGGACTAACTAATGCCCCAGCAGTATTCATGGATTTGATGAATCGCATCTTTCTACCCTATTTGGATAAGTTTGTAGTTGTGTTCATAGACGACATCCTCATCTATTCCAGCAATAAAGAAGAGCATGAGAAACATCTTCGGACAGTTTTGCAGGCCTTGAGGGAGCATCAACTTTATGCGAAGCTTGGTAAATGTGAATTTTGGTTGGATCGTATTTTGTTCCTGGGACACATTATTTCTAGAGCAGGAGTGTCAGTAGATCCAAAGAAGGTTGAGGCAGTAGAGAATTGGCCAGTTCCGAAGACAGTAGCAGAAGTGCGTAGTATCTTGGGATTGGCAGGTTATTACAGAAGGTTCATGGCAGACTTTGCGGGATTTCGGCACCCTTAACGCGTTTGACGCATAAGGATGTAGTGTTTGTTTGGTCAGCAAAGTGTCAGACATCATTTGAAGAGTTGAAGAAGAGATTAATCTTAGCCTCGATCTTGACACTTCCAGCAGGATCGGGAGGGTTTACAGTGTATTGTGACGCATCCGGGAAGGGACTTGGGTGTGTATTGATGCAGCATGGTAAGGTGATAGCATATGCATCTCGACAACTTCGAGATCATGAGAAGAACTATCCGACCCACCCTGGAATTAGTAGCAGTAGTATTTTCGCTTAAGTTATGGAGGTACTATTATATAGGGATCGAGTGGAGATTTACGCTGATCATAAGAGCTTAAAATATGTATTCACCCAGAGGGACCTGAACATGAGACATAGAAGATGGTTGGAATTACTGAAGGACTTCGATGTGAATCTTCAGTATCATCCAAACAAGGCGAATGTGGTAGCAGATGCCTTGAACAGGAGGGGTGGCACATTCATTTTGACCTCGCAGAGGCATATTTTGGAAGATCTTCAGGAAATGGGAATTTGAGGTGATCTTGCCATAAGATACAAGCGTTATGGCCGGTTTGCAGATTCAGTCTGCTTTAGTAGAGAGGATCAGATCAGCCTAGGCAGAGGATCCGCAGATCCAGAAGCTTCGATCAAAATGTGAATCAGGTCTCAGAAAAGAGTTAGTAATCCATGAGGATGGTACGCTTAGGTTCGAAAACCATCTTTGTGTACCAGGTGGAGACCTTCGACAGGAAGTTATGTCAGAGGCTCATAGTTCTCCTTATTCCATCCACCCCGGAGGCACAAAGATGTACCAAGATATAAAGCAACACTTTTGGTGGAATGGCATGAAGAGGGAGATAGAGATATGTTTCTTAATGTTTGGTATGTCAGCAAGTGAAGGCAGAGCAGCAAAGACCAGCAGGATTGTTACAGCCGTTTCCTATTCCGGTAGGAAATGGAGCACATCACAATAGACTTTATGACCGGTTTACCTAGATCTCCGACCGGTCGAAACGCAGTTTGGGTAATCGTGGATCGGCTCACGAAGGTTGATCATTTCCTTCCTTTCAGACTAGGAAAGTCTACTGAGCAGTTGGCAGAAATGTATATGAAGCAGATTATGAGACATCATGGTGTTCCAATCAGCATAGTATCAGATCGAGACACACGGTTCACCTCTCACTTTTGGCAGAGTTTGTATCAAAGTTTGAATACGAAGTTAAGGTTCAGTACAGCCTATAATCCGCAGACGGACGGACAGTCGAGAGAACTATTTAGACCTTGGAAGATATGTTACGGGCTTGTACTTTAGACTTCGGTGGAACTTGGGAAGATCATCTTCATTTAGTAGAGTTCTCTTACAATAATAGTTATCAGGCAAGTATACAGATGGCACCGTTTGAAGCATTATATGGAAGGAAGTGCAGGTCTCCTCTGATATGGGACGATATGGGAGAACGAAAATTATTGGGACCAGAGATGATCACGCAGACCGTGGAAACAATCAAGTTGATCAGAGAGCGGCTTCGAGTTGCGCAGGACAGACACCGACACTGGGCATATCAACATCGCAGGCCTCTAGAGTTTGGTGTTGGTGACCAAGTATTTCTGCAGATTTTGCCTACTCGGGTATCATCTGATTTAGAACCCGAGGAAAGCTTAGTCCGAGATACGATGGTCCGTTTGATATTCTCGCTCGGGTAGGCCATGTTGCTTATCGTCTTGCCCTTCCGCCTTTGCTACGTGATGTACATGATGTGTTTCATGTATCTCAATTGCGTAGGTATGTCCCGGATCCGAGTCACATCCTCGATCATTCTGAGCTAGTCGTCGGTACCGACCTGACTTACGAGGAACAACTCGTATCCATTTTGGATCAGTGAGAGAAGGTGCTTAAGAACCGGACTATTAATCTTGTCCGCATCGCATGGGGCCATCACTCACTGGAGGAGTCGACATGGGAGCGTGAGGACGAGATTAGATCTCGATATCCGCACTTGTTCGACTCGGAAGGTATATTTATCCTTATGCCTTTGTAATATGTTTTTCTATATTCTTGCACCCACTAGAGTGGATAATTGTTCCCTAATACCTGTTAAAATTGATGAGATTGCATGCATAGTTAGCCTTGTAATTAGTATCTTGCTTGCTTTGATTTCTTTATCATGTCTTGGCAGAAATTCCGAGGACAAAATTTTTCTAAGGAGGGTAGAGATGTCACTCCCCGATCCCGATATACGTATTCTTTCATGAATCCTGTTTATGGTATCATGTATTTAGCATGCGCATAATTCTATTTATTATTTATTAATGGTTGCATGTATCCTTTAAGCATGTCATTAGTGGAATGGTTAGAGCATGTTTAGAGATTAGGATTTTCTTAAGCCAACCCAACCCCTATTTATATCTCTTCCTCACTCTCTTTCTTCATTCTCTTTCATTTATTTCCCTCAACCACCACCATTAGGCAAGTACAACTTGCTCAAAAGTGGAGATTTGTGCATTTTTCATCCTTAATTTTTTTTCTTTTGATATTATTTGCCTATACTTTTTTTCTTATCATCCTCCACAAGTTTAGTACTTGGTATTTTCGGTTTTGAAGGATAGATTCTTGTAGATCTAAGTTTATGTCAATTTCAATTTTCTTTGTTTTTGATCTATTAAACTTGCTTGTTTTTAAAATCTAGTTGTTCCATGTGGTAGAGCATTTCTTTTTACCCAAATTTGACCTTTGAAAAGTTAGATTTTATGTTGTTTTGATCGAGTTGTGACAGTTTGAAGTTCATGGGTTCCATGGCCATCTTTCTCGGATTTTTGGAGAAGATGAGCATCTCGGTCGCATGAGCCTTGGCCGCATGAAGTCTTGCCGCACGAAGTCCTGCGGCAGTGTTGCCTTGGCCGCATGAAGTCTTGCCTAACGAATTCCTGCGACAGTGTTGCCTTGGCCGCATGAAGTCTTGCCGCACGAAGTCCTGTGGCAGTGTTGCTAGCTGATACCAAACTGTCATGCCCCGATTCGGGGAATCGTTCGCCTCCGCTTTGATTCACGTCGAATTGTTCGTCCTCGCTAAGGCGTGATGCCGTACAAGTCTGGAATTGCACTTGTATAAGGCGTGCTCGTGTTCCTTTTATAAAAGAGACATTTTGAATAGAGATTCGCAGCGGTTGATAAAGAAGATTGGGCAACACAGATATGATCTGAAATAAGTTCTTTATTGATATCTTTGAAATTATATTGCATAAAACATAAGGCTCTCAAACAGCTGAGATGAAATGCTAAACTTGGCTACAACTTGCAGAAATATTGAAATGAGATACAACTTGTTCCATACATCATATTCCTTTATTAATAATGCGGCAATAACCACCTTCAGCAAATGCCTTCTTTTTCAAGTAGAAACTTCAAGATGTACGAAGCTTCTAAAGAGTCAGACAGCAAGCCTTCAGCGTCTATGATTATCCACTAGGTTCCCGGCACCTGTGGAGACGAGGGTCAGTACATTGCCACATATGTACTGGTGAGCGGCCGTAACCAATCTCACCATAAATTAACAGTAGTAAAATTACATGAATGTTCACTATTGATTTGTATTCTTTCTATCTTGCCTTAGGGTCCATTAACAATTCATATATTTGATGAGAAATATAAGAAGCATACAGTGGCCGCATGAAGTCTTGCCGCACGAAGTCCTGCTGCAGTGTTGTCTTGGCCGCATGAAATCATGCGGGCCACATATCTTGGCAGCATTAGCTTTAGCTGCATGAATTCCTGCGGACTTTATTGCTTGCCGCATGAAGCTATGGCCGCATGAAGTCCTACAGACTGCATGCCTTGCCGCATGACCCCTGGCTGCATGCAGTCATGCGGACTGCATCCTTGGCCGCATGCGTCCTTGTGCCTTGGTCTTTATTCCTGATCTGACTACCTATGCGAGTGCTGGATAAACCTATGTGTGTACTATGGTACAATCTATGTGAGCACCAAGGTGCTATCCTATGTGCTAAGTGTTCCTACGTGATACCTGCCAGTACATCCAAGAGTCCAGCATTTACATAGAGAATGGTCGGTAGCAATGATGTGGTATGTATTGTGTGTTGTATTACACCAAGAAGGGGTACATACGTATGAGTCCATGAGCCAGTGCAGATTCTTTCTTGGGGTACTCGTACATTGTACGACATCTAGGAAGTGAGCATGTGACCACGACATGTGAACTCCGAGGGTAACCAAGGGATTAACTAGGCAACTAACTTGGTAGATGCATTGGGTGGGAAGAATCCCGAGATCGTGCCATACTAGTCACCCCAGGTCCAGTCCTGACTGTCACGACCCTCACCCAGTGAAAGGGCACGAGAAGTGAATACGTCCAGCCTACGCCACAGTGTCGGCGATAGAATGCTGTCCTGAGTCACTATATCTAACACAGTCTAGAATATGCTCCGAATGGAGAATGAATAATAGGTAACTCAATCACAACAACTAAGCTGGAATAGAAGAATAAATCTCAGAGAGTCACAGATATAAATAAAAGTCTAGGTGTAAACCCCCAAAACAAATCTCAAGTACAACTCATAATGTCTCAAATAAAGACAATAAAATACTAAGTCTCAGCTAGACTATGGACAAATCCTCAGCGACTGCTGGATCCTCCTGAGGGCCCATATCACCAGTGTCATCTAAGCCAATGCCATAATAAGTAGGGCAGAACTCATAATCAGCACCTGTAAATTTTTTAACATGCCCAGTCAGGACGGAATGAGCACATATCTCTCACAACAGTTCATATCAGGATTGGACATATAAAGCAAGCTATAGAAAACTATACATGAATCGCTGTAAAAAAAGTCAACAAGAGAGAGACTATAAGATGAGATATAATATGATAAATAGAGAAATATAACCTTCTACGTGATTTAGAGCATGAATTGGTTATGTAAACGGTTTGGGTTGTACATGGATACAGCTATGGAGTTGCACATGGATACCTACTGGGAATAATGATCACATAACCAACTACACTCTCCCTACCCCTAATCAATACACAAGGATCAATACATGTTATGTTATTGCACATGGATAACAACTACTTTATACATGGGGCTCATATGGTCATGAGTGTACATAAATAACACATGAGTGCACATGGATAAATATGAATACATGGAGTACATGATGGCTATGATAAAGTACATAAACATGATATACTCGATGTATCCGAGGGGATAACATCACATGAAAAGATCCATAGGGTACTAATCTGTGTGAACATCGTGTTAGCATCAAGTATACTAGTCTATAACAAGAGAACATATCCAAAGAAGTATGAAAAGATCAGAGAATGTACTCGCCTGACAAACTGAACTGCTGATGATGAAGTGTAGCTAAATTGGGGCAACATAAACCTATTTAAAGTATACACATGTCACAACCAAGTCTAAAATATCAAAAGAAATAGCTACAATGCAAGACTACATGCTTCTAGGTCCATTTTGGTCAAAGTCAACCCTCAGTCAACTCTGGTCAAACCTGGTCAAACGCTGGTCAAACCTGAGTCAACTAGTCCGTCTACTAATTTCTAGGTCATACACAAAATTCTAGGTCATTTGGAGTTCGTTTGAGTTGAATTGGATCAAGTTTGACCCAAAGTTGACTTTTGTCAATTTGGTCAACTTGTCGGCCAATTCGACTAAACTAGGCTCAAAATGATAAACCAAATCTGTCCTATGACTCCTATAGTTACTACCACAACTACGATCTATTCTAAGAGAGTTATCAAGCATAATCATCTATATACATATAGGCATATATACACACATGTGTATTTACAATACAAACCAAACTCTAACCTAACAAATGATTGTGTGTGTGTGTGAGACCTGGAGATTACTGAATATAGGTGAATTATGAGATTAAAAACAACAAACACAATCATGGTATACCATAATTTAATATACTATTTATATACATATATACAAAATAAGAAAACTACATATATATATATATATATATATATATATATATATATATATATATATATATATATTTGGTGGGCGCCGTCTTGGTGCGCCACTACCTGGCAGTCAGCGACGGACTCTGCCGCCGGTCTACTCCCCCTGCCGCCCCCCTTCTCGTGGCGCCCCCCTCCCGACGGAGCCTCCCTGGCAGCCTTGCTGTCCGCGGTGTTGCCGCCCGCTTCTTCCTCCCCGGCGTCGGCCCCGGCACGCCTCGTCCCCCTCTAACGCCACCCCCGACCTCCCCCTCCCTCATCGGCGTCGCCGTCGACAGCAGCGGCGCCTTCAGTCCAGGAATGGCCCTCCGCTGGCCGCGGTACCGATCGGTGAGCCTCCCGCTCCGGAGCCCCCTTTCGTTGCTCCACCGGCAGAGCCTCCTCACCCGGCGGCCACCCACGGCGCTTCCCCCCATCTCCGGCGCAGCCTCTCGCCGCCCCCCTTTCATGGCCGGCTCCCCACCCCGCAGCGGCGGCGGCCCCATCCTCGGCGGCGCCCCAGTCAGCAGCGGCCCCCCCCTCGGCTGAGGACCCCCGCCCCCTCTTATGGTGGCCCAACTCAACATACTCCTCCCTCGGCCCCCTGGCCGTGCCTTCCGGAGTCCCTGGGATGGCCTCCCCTCTTCGGTTCCCCCCATTGCATCGTCGTCGGTGGCCCCCTGCCTCCCCACCCCCCCTCTGACGCTCCCTCCGCCTCTGGCCGGAGGGCCCTCCCCCCCGTCTGTTAGCCGCCGCCCCGTTCGCCGGAGGCCGCTCGTCCTTTCCGTTTCCCCCTCTTCCTCCCTCGCTCGCCCTCTTCCCCCCGTCCTCCCTCTGGAACGGCCCCTGCCGGAGCCCCGCTCGTCGCATGGTCCGGTTCGCCCCACGGCGGTCGACGGTGACCTGTCCCCCTCCCCGTCCCCCCAGCCATCCCCGCCGCTGTTGGCCCCTCCACTGCCGGCGCTTTTGCCCCCGCCTCCCTCGTCGCCACCCCCATTCGACCCGCCGGCGGGGGGACCGAGGCTTCTCGTGCCGCCCGTTCCCTCGTACAGCGCGCTATGCTACGGGCACTGCAACCGCCCCTTGGGCCCCGTGCCCACCCCCCCACTCTTGGGCCCCGTGCCTATTGGGACACGTGCACATTAGGCCACGTGCCCCTGCGTTCTCGGGAAGCTCGTCTGGCCGACCCCCCCAAGCGGATTTCAAATTTCAATTTTTTTTTTCAAAATTTGAATTCCAAACCCAAAAAAAAAAAACCTACTCTGGCAATGTGCCCCCCTAGGGCCGAGCGCCTACACCCGCTCCTTTCGTTTATTTTGCAGCCTCTAAGATTTCAAATTTTGATATTTTTCGTAATTTCGAATTTTACCTTTATGTATTTTCTACTTTGCCTTCCAGGGCTTTCTTGTGTGTTTTGGACCCTGGCACTTGTACTGCTCGCTAAGAGCCACTTTTATGATTCAATAAAATGCTGTTTGGTTAAAAAAATAAAAAAATAAAAAAAATAAAAATAAAATAAAAATAATATATATATATATATATATATATATATATATATATATATATATATATATAAAATATATATATATATATATATATATATATATATATATATATATATATATATAATATATATATATATATATATATACAAATGCTCAAATGAAAGATTGGCAATGGTTTGAGATAATTTAAAGAGTCAAAAATCTGGAATTAAACTCCCTCGACCCATTCTCAACATATATGTATTAACAATGGGTTTCAACGGGGTTTTCTAATGCATATAGTTAAAAATATATATATACATAGCTACTAGGAAAGCATAAATTATGAAACAAAACCAAAAGTTGGTTCCCACACAATCCGAAACCTCATATACGTACTGAAAACTCAGATTTTATAAGCTAAATAGCTGGAAATCAAAATTTCGCATTTAAACTCAAAAATCAAAATTAAAGAAAACTTTTTTTCACCCGACGACCCAAAACGAGATATACACCAAACAAACCCGCGAAACTCGGTATACACATTGGTCTCGACCCCATGTGATGCGCTTGTATACTCTCGGGTTCGCAATTGTGTCCGTGTCGTGTCCACAGAACGCGTATCGGAATTTCCCGATAGCGCGTGATAACGCGCACTGCGCGTGCGTTCTCGCTCGATTGAGCGCTGCACACACAACAAAATCCCCGGGCCTGTGCACGTAGATGGGGGGGTCTTGGGGTGGTCGGGTAGGTCTAGGACATGGCCATGTAGCGACATGCCGCGCCAAAACGACACACGCAGCCCCGCACCTGCGCGCGGCCCACTGTGCGCGCGCCCGTGCCCGCGCGGTTCTGCCCTCGTGGCTCGCTTGTCGGGCTACGCCACGACTCGGGGTTGGTTCCCTCGGGTAGTCTAGGTATAGGTCGACATGTCCCAGGTCCTGGAATGGGTCTTTGTTGCGTCGTGTGCGCGCACGAAGTCCGTTTCAGCAACAAAAATTGGGCTGAATGCACAGTGTGGCTGAGCGATGCACACACGATTTCTCCGCGCTCGCTCAACAAAAAGTCGTAAAATTTTACGAGCATGGGGGCAGAGGTTGCCCCCACGTGATCAAGAATTTTCATGCAAAAATACGGCCCGTGCATCGAGAAACAACGCGTGGACAGCAGGGCACGCACGGCCTCGTGTGCGGGATCCGTACACGTGCGTCCGATGCTCGAAACGTCGCTGCAAAGTTGTCAAAACCAAATCCGTCTTCACAATAGTTTATCAAAATAATATTATCTAAACATCCATGAAGATAGAATCAAAAAATAGCAACATTCTATCCTAAGCGGCATTTCGTCGAACACGTGCCGTAAAGGACCGACACGTGTCCGATACCGCCATCAAACGAAGTCGAAATCCAACCAAATTTCGTGGGCAAGTCTAGGGCACTTATATGGATGCAAAAATGAAAGAAATTCCAGATTTACTATGGTAGATTAGGGTTTACCTATTGAGTGTCAAAAACTCAATGAATGGAGCCCCTCGATTGTCGTGTCGGCCGATTTCCCTCAAGCAAAAGCCTCCGCCTCCGCCTCCTTGCTAGAAATGCTCCAACAGATCCTCCTCTCCTCAACGAGTGCAACGGAGTTCGTTTGGGAAGAAACGGACTCCGGATGAAGGAAAAAGGAGTTTTGGAGAAGGGGATCTATTAGGGTTTCCTTGTGGAGGTTCAAAACTTCACAAATGAATGCAAGGGGGAGGGGGGGTACTGCTGTTGGGCGGCCAGGAATAGATCTCCTAGGGTTAGGTTTCACTTGGGCCAACTCATTCTCAAGTAGAAATGGGCCCAAGCAAAAAAAGGCTTAAAGGCTTGCATGAAAAAGGCTAAAATAAATCAATTAAAGCCTTAAAAATAATCTAATGCCTAAAATAAATTCTAAAAATAAAAATAATAATTCTAAGGCATGGTTAGGCCCCTATACATGTCCACTAAGGTTAAACCAGTTGCTAGGACAACACAAGTTAACATACCTAAAAAATCACAAAAAGGCCAAAATGGCTAAAATGACTAAAATAACCTTCTATTAAAAAATGGATGCTACACTGACGTGTCGGGTTGGCCACCATGGATATGGTTTCATTTGCCTTTAGCAGATGACTATATCCGACTTCTACGAGCTATGTGTTATATGCATTAGCGCGGGTAGCCCTTCGGGGGACCGGTGCATACTCAATGTGCTAAATGTCTAATGGTTTGGATAGCCCTGCTGGGTTGACACGATCTGAGGATTCATTTTAATCAGTATCGCAGGGATAACTCCTCCAAATTTAGAAAGTCGTAGGAATGAATGGACGCTTGAAAAACGACTTGACTGTGCCTTTTGCCTTTCGTTAGTAGCCGAGGGACATGGACTATCTTGGTGCGTGGTCCAACCCATGTCCTTGTTTGGTTGTTGGGTTGGTCTATCGTGCTAGGACAGGCTGTGGACCGAGGTTACAACAAGAAGCCTTTATTATTACTAGTATCATTATTTTATGCTTAGGTTTTATCTCACTCTTTTGTACTCCCTTGTGGTACTTGCTATTCGGGACTGACCCCACTAGTTTTGTTTGGCCAGATCTTGTAGCAGCGCCTGAGGATCCAAACTTCTTACCTGACGCCAATGGTGCATACTAGAGGCATGGCTGGCAGGGGACTTGAGTGGGTTTCTTCTCCACCACTCTAGTTTTCATCACTTATGTCCTGGCGTTTAGCCTGTTAATAAGGATATTTTGTCTTTTGCATAATTGTAATTAAATCAGACTGCAGCTGAATACGATTATGTACCTATGACTCTCTAGGCTAGCTAACTTATAAAGCTAGAACCCCATGATCATTTTGATGAAGCGTCGGGGACGCCTTACTGCTTTATCTCAGATGCTCATTAATTGATGTTTCTTGCTTGAATGATTGAGACTTAGATACTCTTTGAGACCATATGAGACTTGATTGTAGCATGTACCCCCTTGTTCTTGACAGCCACGATCACCGTATGACGTTTGCATACCTCATATGGAGTAGCTGGCCTAGTCCGTCTCCGTATTCCGGTACTGGGGCGTGACATTAGTCCACGGGCTTTAGTTTTTTAATACATATATATATATATATATATAAATATATATATATATATATATATATATATATATATATATATATATATATATAATCATATATAACCGTATACAAAATTATATCAAGATAATACATAATTAAGAAAACGTATATAATTATAAAATTCTTTTAACCAATATATAAAAATTATTTGACAAGCATATATACCTGTAATTCAATATTTTATATATATATATATATATATATATATATATATATATATATAAATATAATATAACATTCAACTGGTTACTCATTGAGGCCCCGGGGAGAGGGCACAGGCCGAATCCCCCCCGTAGTGGCGCTTCCAACATAGGAAGCGCGGGTTGGCCACATAAGGATACCAAAAAAATAAAATATATATATTGTCACGACCCGCTCCCGAATAATCGGACACGAGTCGGACACGCCGAGCCTTCGTCGTTGGACACGACGAAGTAAGCTGTACAATACTAAGAAAAACTCCAAGTCATAATGTAATGAAACATCCACAGCTTCTATATTTAACGTTCCCAGAAAAATCACCAATATCCATCAAGTCATTTTAGTACAAAGTCATCCGGAGACAAATCCGGTCAATAAAATATACAATGATGAAATAATAAAAATACAATCTCCAGAAAAAAATAAATAAATCCTGCAATATCCAATGCAATCACATGCTCCATGTGGTCTCAAGCACCTGCAACGTATCCTGTCAGAAAAAGAGCAAAGTACAACCCCGACAAGAACAATATACAATGTAATCTGTAGTACAGAATACAAGGTGAAACTAGGGTACGAGAACTGAAATAAAACTATGGTAACAGAAATGAAATGAAAACTGCAGGCAATGGACGCGACAATCAATATGCAAGACAATGAACACGACTATCAATGAATAAAAAATGAACACGATAATCAATGCAAGTGTGACATTTTAAAATATTAAACTAATGTGTGACCGGCTAAGGACCACAATCAATCAATGCACAATTAATTCTATAAGATCCGGTTTTATCGTACGTAAAGTGTACGATTAGGCTATCCATAATACCTATGTAGGGTGTGGTCACACAAAAATTAATATTTCCCCCAATCCCTGCAATAAAAACAATGACTCACAAGCAATGAACAAGGTACAAGACAATCGTGTGTATCTCGTGTCCGATATGAGAACATGGCACATGAATTTAAGACAGAGAAGACAAAGTAAAAGTCGAGTTGGTGTACTTACCTCGCCTTGGAAGCACGTGAGTAGTACTGCATGGATGATCACCTGGTTTGGTATAATATGATTAGATTTTGAATTAATATAACTAACTATTGGTTAACAAGTTAATTATTCCTTTTACCAACTATATACATGTTTTAACTAAAAACTACATTAATATATAATTTAAGAAAAGAGTTTAACAAATACTGCATATACATAATCTAGTTTAACCAAAATAAGTTTAGATGGATATGCTTATTAGTTAGTCTTACACTTTTATCAAGAAAATATTATATTACTTTCTAGAAGGTAATTAGAGTTTAAGACATTCCTTAATCATTTACTCTTAAAATTAAATATTACTACTAAATATCTTACTAGTGAAATACTTATAGGAAAATTACCAGTTAATTATAGAATAGTTAGGACAATATAGTTGAAATATACTTTCTTTTTTCTTTTTCTGAAATATTTATGAAATTGTTACCAAATACATAGGCTATGAATCATCACTATAATTATTGCTACCAAATCATGACAAGAAGTAATAATAATCATGCTAAAATAATAAGAAGCTCAACATCTAACTTCCCAGACCCGGCCCACAAATATTCTCTAACAGCTTGATACAAAACATCTTTTAAGGCAATTAGTGACTAACTGAATTAGTCTAACTCATCTTAGCCTAGCCCAGCTACAAACTTAAACCTCACATATAAACCACTCTCTCCTCCTCACTCAGCCATATAAACCTTAGTTACCACTCCACACCCGACCAACCCAGCCCATTCTCTTCCCAGAAATCCTAACTACTAAAACAACACACACACAACTCATAATTCAAATCCATAGTTCAAGCCTAAACCCGGCCTAGCCCAGGGTTTGGAGAGCCAACCCGGCCACAAATCTAATCAAAGCATAAATGTATATCAGCCCAACCCTCCTATCAAACCCGGCCCAAAATCCACTTAACCCTAATATTAACCCCAGGCTTTCTCTTCTTCTCATTCACATTCAGCCGCCCGTTCCTCTCTTCTTCCTCCAACTTCTTCGAGAAGCCCTAACCCTAATGTTCTTTCTCTTCTACTTCACTCTTTTCTCTTCAGCTCCCAACTCTTCTTCTCCCAGCGTTCGAAACCCTAGAACTCCAGAACCTTAACCCTAAATATTTTCCTCCTACAAACCCTAGCTAAAAAAATAGAAGAGAACATGAAGAAGGAGATCAAGAGGATCGATGAGGATTTTACCTCGAAGCACGACGGCGAGTGACTATCGGCTCCGACGGTGAGATTCGAGCAATGACGACTGGATCTGGAGCTGCTACGATGTGGTGACCTCCTGGCTCTTCGGTGGTTCGAGCGCGTCTGGATCGAGGAGGCGGCTCGGTGGTGGCTCTGAGCAGTGGATCCGGTCGGTGGCGGCTCGGGATGACCAAATTGACCAGATCTGGGTCGATCCAGTGACGACTCGGTGGCTCCGGCGGTTGGCACGACGTACGAAGCGATGGTGCGGCTCTTCAGGACTTGAGGATGTCGACGCAGAACTCGAAGGGTCGGCACAAGACTCGAAGAGGCACACGAAGCTTGAAGCAGCTCCTCGATTCCGAAGGGGCAGCACGGGGATCGATGGGGCACGCGGCTCGAACTGGCGGTGCGGTCTTCAAGGCACGACAATCGAGGTGAGCTCGACAGTCGAGACGACGGTTCACACTTCAAGGAGGCAGCACGTCCTCTGAGGGAAGCTCGAACGTCGAAGCTTTGACGTCGAGGATGCTCGGCCGGTGGACTGGTGGCGAGCGGCGGAGCTCTAGCTTCGGTTGAGATCAGCGGTGGTCGCTCTTCTGGCGCGGTGGTGGATGGGAACTCCGGTGGCACTCCGGCGACACGCGATGGCATTCGGCGGTGGTGCTCGACTCTCGAGCAGTGAGGAGAGAGAGAGGAGAGAGAGTGAGAGTGTACAGTGGAGAGAGGGTATGGGAATGTGTGCTGAATTGGAATTTGTGCACTATTGAGTGTGTCAGTGTACTAAATTTTATAATAAAATATTAGATGGTAGTGTTGTAAATAGTGGTAGATCTGGGGGCAATAGTGTACACCTGTACTGAATTAGTTAGAGAATAACTAACAATTAACAGATTTCAAATTCGAATATTGAAACAGATTTTCAAATCAAAATGGTTTTAACAGATTTTCAAAAATCAAAAATTCAAAACAGTTTCAAAACAGATTTCATAATTTCAAAATTAATCAGTTATTATTTATTAATCAAAACTAATCCTTCTCATTGATAAATATGGTTTGCTAAATATGGGTTAAGCTCACTAGTAAATTCATCAAATTGACAAGTAAAGTCAAAATTAGCAATACCCCAAAAATCAGCAAATAACTTTAATACCATCAATCTAAGGGTTAAGAATTTACCAATGACAATTAACTATAAAGGTTTAAAATAACAAAATTAAATTAATTAAATCAAACTTACTTAAATCAATTAATAACTAAAAATTTATCATTAGGAATCAATATATAAAATATCAGTAATAAATAATCCATAAAAGAAATACCATTAGAAACCCTATATATATGTCATTAGAAACCATAATATATGAAGTAAAATCTAATTAGTAAATTTATCTTTATTTAATAAATAATATTATACTATTGAATTTATATAAATGATACCTTTCCAAGAAAGAAAATATAGAGAAAATTCAGGAATTCTACAAAACGGATTTAGGGAGTTACACACACACACACATATTTTTATTTATTTATTTGTATATATACATATATATATATATATTAGAATTAAGGTCGTGGCCTCTAATCAAGGCTCTACCGAGTAGGATCAGCTACATTAGGTCCAAGTATAATTTTTAGTTAGAATAGTCATCTAGTGAGTGTCCTGTGCCATTTTCAAATAAATTGCACATGGAAACTCGATTGAGTGGCACACCCTTGGCATGTGCGTCTGTCACGCCCAGAACCAAAATAATAGAGAGAAGGGGCGAAACAAAGCCAATTACATATATTAGAGTATGCCAGTACCCCAAGATAAGGTTACGGTTGTCTAGAAGACAACTGGGTGGACTCTAGCATGCCACTGTCGACTCCTAAGGTCAGACAAGTCATATCTTTATCCAAACAACACAAGAAGCAATAAAGAGTAAATCACATATGAGATGAGTAAGGCATCCTAAACACAAATGTATATATAATCGTAAGAGCTGACATAATAATAAGATACATCAACTAAATATAGAAAAGGTACGAAAATGTACAACTAGCCATGGTCCAGAATATACATCTACGCCATATGAAGACGTAGGGAACTGTTGTGCCCCGACTTGGAAAATCGTTCGTCCATACTTGATTTCACCGAATCGATCGTCGTCGCTGGGACATGATGCGGTACGAGTCTGGAGTTGCACTCGTACAAGGCAAAATGATAAGTTCTCAAATGGTTTTCTTTGATTTGATATTAGCAGCGAAAGAAACAAAGTATATGAAATAACTCTCTTTATTGATAATTGAACTGAAGTTACAAAGGCTTTCAATAGCCCAACTAAATTTGCCAGATTGGCTTACAACACTTAGGTTCTCTCTTGTCCACAAAGGATTTCACAGTCCTATACATCATGTTTTCTATATCTCGGCCACATCATCATGTTACAAGTTCGAGCGTCAATGCGGTCGCACGCCTCAATACGCTACGATATTTTATGCCTCAGTACGTTCAAGCGAAGCTCCACCGCAAGCAGGCCATTTCCTGAACCTACAAGCATGCTGGTGGGAGATCAGTACTATTCCTCTAGTGTACCGATTATAGACCCACTTTACTAAACCGACATTAAGTTATGTATTGAATCATGCAGCATACAAGTTAGTAATCTTTCTATCTTTGCCTTTGGGTAAGTCATGGCATATTCGAAAGCAGTAAAGCATGTTATTATGGCAAGCATGCTATGTTTAAATTATGTAAACAAGCAAGCAGACAACATACAATTCTCGTATTCCTTCATGGCAATTTTTTACCGACTCGAGGCATTCACCCTTGCGTCAATGCAATGTACATACTATTCTTTCCCTATCATGTTATAAGTAATCGTTGAGCATAATCTTTCTGTGCATGCGTCATTTAGCTCACCGGCCCCTATCTATATGAAGATTACTGATATTCATAGATGTGAGAATGGACTTATGTTTCTCAACCAACATTGCGATGCTACCCATTCAGCCTAGGTTACGATCCTTACTGAAGGTCCCGCAATGCGTTAATAATCACTGGCACGATTATTCATTCCTTCTAGGCCGAATAGTCTCGATGCCCCGATGATCTGTTCGAGGAAACAAACCTGTGCATAGGTTAATTCACAGTCCATTTGATTATGTAACACACATCTAAGCATACAACCAAATATAGTCCGAGTCCAAAAATCAAACCTCACATCATTCTACATTGCTCGCATTCTTTTAATGTTCTCACATTCTTCGTACGATTTTATTCTTCGTTTCAATATTCTATAGCATCATGCCCCAATTTAATGTTCGTCCAACAAATGACCCAAAGGCTCCGAACATTTTGAGGCATCATGCCACATTCAATAGTTCTGTCACATTCATGCCACAACTGTTTTCTTCGCAACGAAGCCATCTTTTATGATTCTTATGCACGTACGCACGCTTGACACAATTGTTCTCTATTATTTGAGTCGTGCATGCGATGCACACCGCGATACCGTATTTTTATGTTCTATGCCTTAGTGTTTAATGTTCATGGCTCGTGCACTAGGGCACTCGCCTCAATATAGTCTTTCAATGTGCTAGCCTTCTAACTCATGCTCAAAGGCATGGATGACTCATGCACGGAGGCACTCGCTGATACTATTATCCTATATTCTTATGGCTTGCGTACCGAGGCGCTCACCGTTGCGGTGTTTCGATGTTCAATAGCGACTCGTGCATTTGATGCACGTTTTATTTCAATTACTCTATCCAGTGTTCGACATGCACTATGTTCATCTCTCGATCGAGCCACGCCCATGGACTTGATAAGTTAACTTTAGCATACAATGGTACATTTTACTTAGGCATGATGGAGTAGGAAAGAAGGGTCAAAGTCCTTCCACCCTAAGTCGATACATCTTGTCATTTTGCCGAGCCGATGCGGCTCGATTTTATAACTTTGTTGTACGGCCAACTCTTCAGCCTTAGCCATTCGAGCACTTCGTGCTTCGTTGAATTATCTGACCAATTTGGCTTACCGTGCCTATGCCTCAGTCCGTTGCGAGGCGATGATTTGGTTTTGCAGACTCCGTTGCAAACAATGCAAAATGTCGACCTCTTATATTTCAGCATAAAAGTATAGCCTGCACACGAAACCAACTAAAATTAATATTCGTTTGAATCGGACTTGTGCGTTACATCGATTCAATTTCTTAGAATCTTCGAACCGACTCAATGCTTTCTCTCAGGCCAACTTAACACTTGCATCGATCTTACTCGATGCATTCCTCGGGTCAACGTAACTCTTTTCATCGATTCACATCGATATATATATTTCGGAATGATGTAACTCTTCGAGTCAACGATTCAGCATAATGTACTGTGCATAGTTGGGGCATTACAGGAACAAAACCCAGGTACAAGGACTAATACATACCCTTGGCTAAACACTACCAAATAAAAGTACAAGAATGGAGTATGAGATAAAGGTAACCCAGTCGCTAATCTGCGTCGGTCCTTTGAGTGTGAACCATATGAAGAAGAAGACGGTAGATCCTCGAGATGAACTATAGAATCTGGCCATGCAAAACCAGTGGGGTCAGAACCCAAAATAGCAAGTATCACAAAGAAGGCTCGAGGTGAACGACAAGCTCAACAACAACATAATAACATATGGGGAATGTAAATAAATATGGGTCGAGACTAATATGATACCAATGCACATATCTCGAGAATATAATTGACTGAATAAAAATACTGAACGATATAGCTATGGAACAGAATAAGCTGATGAGCAACAAGGGACTCAGGAACTAATAGAAATTAGAGCCACAATCCTTAAACCAAATAGGATCAGGATTGCAGATCTTTTTTCGAGTAGAACTTAGTCTCTGGCCAGTCACTGACACAATAGCATATAAAGTAACGTACAACCAAAAGTGCACGGCCAATCATTGCCTACGGCTTGCTATCTTTAACTAACTAGGGTTATCACAAACCTGATTACTAGAATGCATGTTGAGGAACTTTACTATCACCTATGCTGATGTAACTAGGGTGACCAAGGGGGCAACGGCGATAGAAAGAAAAGAAATACAATCAACCAATAATCTCTATCAATAGTAGATAAACATCTACTCAAAAAAAATAGTGCTATCAACACTCAATCAGTAGAGGTCAGGGGCTCACTCAATCAGGGTTATCCCTGCCACTGTGGGGGGCCATAGTGACCCGAGTTGCTGGTAGCATGAAGTATCCTCACCACCAATGATCTATATGAATTTATTAGTCAATTACCTATAAGATTCATTTTCAATTCTCAAGTCGTAGACACTCGAGAATCGTCCTAAAATGACGAGTCATGGGTACGGGTCATTAGTGAGATATCTCTGACAAATGTTTTCAATACACATTACACGCAGAACAATAGACAATACTCACACTCGATTGTCTATTGCCAAGATGCAAATAGATTAGACATATAACAAGTTAAATCCATGGTGTCAGTAAAGAACATGCATTCAAATCTGAATCTAGAAGTCAATAAGAAAATCAGTACATGAGCACACTACTACGAGCCACTAACTAGAATCTGGACATAGAACAATACGTGAACGTAAGCACGTGTCATATATATAGGGTGTACAGTCACTTTATAACTATACAATAACACTAGAGCATGATAAAACATCATTTCAATCGAAGAAAATAGCAAAAACGGGAAAAAAGGGCAGAAACAGCTCAAATCAGCCAAAAATAGCCAAAATCGGCATACCGACGATATATTGTAGTATACCGACGATATTTCGGCCAAAAGACAGAGAGTTTTCGGAGTATAATACCAGTATTTCGTCGGTATACACTGGTATACCATCGGTGGTATACCGTTTTGTGACAGCAGTAGTAACTTAAAAAAATGGCAAAACTTCTTTCGCCCCTAAAAATCTCATATTAAATCGAAATTTGGATTTTCAAAAATCAAAATCGCATAGAAATGAATTTTGTATAACATGGAAGATTTTTTTACTGATTTTGAAATTTGGTAGATGAATACCTCAAAATACTCAAAAATCTTACGTAATACCACTGATCAAAACCAAAAGTGCTATATACTAAACATGTTAACATTTTTAAGAAGCATATTATAGACCAATAAAACTTTAGTTTCTATGGAAAACAAAAAATAAGTCATGGTCATATCACTTTTGAGCAAGATGTACTTGCCTAGAGTCTCTAGCAACCAAGCTTAAGCTTCTACTCCTCCTCCTATGGGGGTTAGACACTACACCCAAGGCCTCAAAGGCCAGCTCCTATGCACAGCCCAAGGGGAAGGGAAGAGAAGAAGAAATGAAGAGAGTGAAGAGAATGAAAAGAGAGAAGAGAGAAAATAAAAGGGTATATAGAAGGGGTGAATTAATCGTGACCATCCGATCGTGATCTACGATTCATTCTAAAGCGATCTCATCCATCGAAAGAAACCAATTATCCAATGGTTAATAGAATGTATCAACACTTTTCACGAAAATATCTAATACTATTCATCAAAATATCTAAATACTATTCATCAAAATATCTAAACGTTATTCATCAAAATATCTGAAAGCAAAAATATCTAAAAGTAGAAATATCTCTCGAGTGGCATAGCATCGGTACTCACCGGTACACCGACGGTATGCCGGTCAAGGAAGAAATTTTAATTTGGGAAAAATTTAAAGTGTTACAAAAACTAAAAAATATGAAATACACTACAAAATACGTATTCGTATATAAATATCGATACTGTGAGACGAGTTTCACAGCACCGTAGGCTCAAATAGGTCAAAACCATATACTGGGTCAAATAGTTTTGATATAAGTCGAGTCCTGAAGTCAAGTTGAAAGTTAGGTCTAGAATTATGATAATGGTCAATTGGCCTAAATTAGCCCAAAGTTGTGCAAAGACAAAAGAATGTTGGAGAATAAGTTTAGATGTGACATGATATACCAAATTGAAGGTTAACCTGTCTACTATAAAACTCATGAAGGGCATTTCAAAGGATTGACATGTCTCATGCTCCAAAAATTAAAGCTACGAAAATTACATCTATAGTCATATTGATATAAACATATAATTTAAAATCTAAATATCAATATTAACTAAATAGAAAAAATTTAAAATAATATCCAAAAATCTGGGGGCTTACAATAGCCTTGAGATAGTATCCATGTTAGCATATCCTAGCCTCATGTGCCATAGCCAGCTTTCATCTTGATTGGCTACTAGGCACTTACCTGCACTGTTAGTACTTTCTAAAAAGAAAACATATATATTGTCTTTCATAATCTCTTCATATACATGATTACCAATAGACATTTCATATATAAAGCATTTATCTTTTACAATATTGATACTATAACCGTTATATGCTAAATGACTAATGCTCAATATGTTATGTTTTAATTTTGTGACTAGACAAACTTCTTTTATTTCTGGGTAGGAAGATATGCCAACAGTACCATTACCTATAATGTTACCTCTCAGATTTCCTTCTCTCTTCATCGATAGCTTAGCGAATAAGGATGCATCACCTGTCATGTGCCGCAAATATCTGCTATCGAGGATCTATTTGCTTTTAGCATAGAGGGTTGAAGATCCACCTACAAAACGGATAGATATAACCTTTGGTACCCATTTCTTCAAGGGTCCAGCTTGATTAGTTTTAGGAATCCAAGTAAACATATTTGTGTCAACTAATTTTTTAGCTCTACAACACTGTGATATGTGCCCGTGTTTACCATAATATGTGCATGTGATTTTTGAATAAGTATTCTTTGTTTCTGTGTTGACATGCTTCTTTTGTGTCTTTCTTAAAAACCTGTATGTGAAAGCATAATTATGAAAAACGTGTTGCTTATGTACTCTCTTTGGTTTGGTCCTTTGTGGTACATGCATAGTATTAGGACTAACCTTAGGCTATGTAATAAGGGTGATCTGTTTGCCTAATTTGTTCTCTAACTTTATAGAGATTACACAAGACTCTTCGAATTTTGCAGTCATATCCGTGAGTCTCTTTGTAATGATCAAGTGTCTCTTCTTCTCTATGTCATACAGTTCTTGTACTTTGACATAGTCTCTTTCTTTCTTTTCTATAGTGAGGATAGCCTCATGATAGTCCAGTCTAATCTTGGCTATCTCCTCCATGTTACTGGTAGTAGACGTCACTTTGATGTCTTCAAGAAGATTAGATAGTCTTGCTACTTCAGTTGTGTATGCCTTAATCTTCTTACGGGACTGCTTATACTTGTCCAACACATTTTTATAATCTTTAAGTAGTTCGCTGAAGGCATCTTCTAAATAGCCAAATATAAAATCATCGTAAAGAGGGTTTTCTGATACCTTTTCATATGCCATCAGGCAGACATTTGCACTGTTGTTGAGTATGTCCTTCTCTTTTGATCCACTGGCATAACTTTCGTGCAAGATGCTGGTGTTTGCGTACTTTCAACCAGTTGTTACTTTCTTGCTCGATCTTGATCGGCCATATGGACTGCTTTTTTTGCTAGTAGAAAATCCTTCTTTATGTGCTCTAACTTTTTGCATGCAAAGCAGATAGAATCTTCTTCGTTGCTTTCATGGATATCCTTCTTCTTTCGGCTTGATCACTCAAACTTTAAGGATTTTTTGAAGTTCTTGACCAGTAGGCATGTTCATCACCATTAGAATCTTTGTCATCAGTATCATTACATGAGAGTCTTCTGGCTTGGGCTATGAAGGCGATAAATTTTTCTTTGGGGGTTGCCTCTTCAAAGTCTTGTAAATCCAGCTCATGGGTCATGAGCTTGTCCATAAGTGTCTCCAATGTCATCGTAGTGAGGTCATTTCCTTTTATAATCATGGTGGCCTTTGGGTTCTAGTTCTTGGTTAAAGCCTGCAGTACCTTCATGATCTTCTCGTGGTTGCTGTAATCATTTCCAAAAGATTGTAGAGGATTAGTAATATCTAGAAAATGATTGAACATTTGTGTAATTGATTCACTGGATTTTATCTTGAATGTCTCGTACTCTTGTGTCAATCTATTGATCTTGGATTCCTTTACTTGGAAAGTTTCTTCATGAGTTACCTTAAGAAGTCTCCAAAACTCATTAGATGTAGCACAAGTAGATACGCGATTGAACTCGATTTTGTCAATTGTACAGAATAGTTCATTGATGGCTCGTGCATCTAGACTAGCCTAAGTCTTTTCATGCTTTGTATACTTATCACCGGGATTGTCTACTAGAACACCATCAACATTGTTTAGGCGGTTTCTTGTAACCGTCTATAACTATCGACCAAAGATCGAAGTTTAGGACTTAAGAAAGAAGCTCATTCGTGTTTTCCAATATGTATAGTTGGTTCCATCAAATAGTAGAGGTCTATTTGTGGATTGCACTCTACCCTTGAACATAGATTTAACGGCTGCCATATATACTCTTTAGGTGGTTATATATATTTATAACCTGCTCTGATACCAATTGTGGGACCATTGAGCACCTCTAGAGGGGTTGGGATAAATAAAGTGTGTGCGTGCAACGGAATAAATATTATAATTTAAAAACTATTCAATATGGCTAATCGAATACAGGTAAGAGCCGATGAATATCAATATGTGTTTTGAAGTAAAAAAGAGTTAAGAAGAATCAAACTCAGTGACACAGCGATATATATTGGTATTCCTCATGGAGGACTAGTCCAGTCTCGAGTACCCTTGTTCGATGTTAATCCACTATGGCATAAGCTTTAACTTAGTGCTTGTAACTCTTACAACATTGTTCTTGGGGACAAGTGCACGACCAACTTCAACAACACCATGCTTGGCGACGATGTGCACGACCAACTCCTTAAGGTGTTTGAAAATGGGAACGTTTTCTGAGATAGCCTTCGATACAACTCTTTAAACCAAACTCTAGATTGAACTAAAACTGATACTGGCTTGGATAAAAGTAGTAGGCTAAATATGAAAGTGATAGCTCGTAGAGAAACACTTAAGGAATAGAGAGAAGAGAAAATGAATAAAATATCTGAAATGTGAAAGTTCTTCTCTATTTATAGTATTTTTATGGACCAAATTTGGGCAGATTTCAGACATAGTTTGGATGCAAAAATCTCGCATTCGAACGTTGGATACAAATATTCAAGAAGATAAAAAAAACAACTTGACCTAACTGAACTCGGGCCGAGTTCTGGCCGAGTTCTATTAGGGTTTAGACATAACAAATTTGGACCATTTAGTATATAGATTTTGGGCTATTTTGTTTGTGGACTTTGGATAGAAATTTTGGAGGATATGAAGGCTGTATTTTGTGGACTGAAATAGCTAAGCCAGTACCGATCCGATCAATCTTATATACTTTTCTCGACTCAAATAAAGATAAATTACATAAAAAAAATGTAAAAAGTCTTGATCTTGATTCCATCACTTTTGGTTCTTGATGACGAAAAATGTTTGTAGCAGTAGCTACAGACATTCTGACTTGATACTTGTAGCTGTGTATGTTTTACATATCGACCAAAGTTGACTTTGATTATCAAAATCAGGTTTGATCATGACTAGTGGGCCAACAGTAAATAAGTCTAATCCGGAAACATTAAGTCTAGATAATAAGAAAAAAGTCTAGGATCATAATCCAAAAATATTCCAAAACATCCAAGTGTAGATAATAAACTAGAAACATATAGAAACATCCAAGTCTAGGTAATCCAGAAAGATAATACAACGATAAGTCTACCGGAAAAAAATTCGGACGAAATCTATCATCTACCTCTACGCTGGGGCATATACCAATTCCTCAGATACTATGCATAAGCAACATGTAGGACAGCCCCATCCGGTGCCACACCCTCAAGAGCTGTGTGACTAGAACTCCCAACATCGCTCAGTAACAGTGCCACTTCCTTCTAAACAGTAGTAGGGACCACTTCCTCTTTAACGGTAATCTCCGCTTTAGCTGTCACTTTCTCCTTAATGGTAGGAGGTACAACTTTTTTCCTTAACAGTAGGAGGTACCACTTTCTCCTCAGCAGCAATTTGTGCCTCTTTCAAGCGACAAGCTCGGGACATGGATGCCATCTGGTAAGATTGATAAAAATATGGAGGCTAGTGGTCTAACAAATATAAATATATGGAAGGTATATGTTATATCTACTTTCAGATTTACATCCCACAACTAAATGACAACACATTTCACAAGTCTAAATAGATGTTACAATATAGATTTACATTTTATTTTCAATCCTCCTCTAAAAATTCAGCTTCTTTGTTTCCCTTGTCATCCTCTTCCTCTTCCTCCTTATCTTCACTTTCGTCTACTTCGTCTTCCTCTTTGGATATTTCTACCCCTTCTATACGATTAGACGTGTAATAAGGAACTTCCGTTGAGTTCACATCTACAATATTTGTTATAAGATGTAGCTCGTCCTCCTGATAAGCTGTTTTGTCAATGTCAAAGGTATTTCTAGCTTTGGTCTTGTATACTGCCTACCAGTTCGACCTCGTTATTTTCCGTTTAGGATAAGTTGTGAAGTACACGAACTGAGCCTGATTTGATAGGACAAATGGTTCGTAGCCTTGATATCGACGTCGGTAGTTTATATTCATGAGACCATGCTTATCTATTTTTCAATATTGATCTTGGATTGGATGAAACCAATCACACACTTTTTTTGGGACGCCAAAAATCCATCTTAAAAAGACCCAAATCAGTCCTAAATTGTAATTTGGGACGAATTTTAGGACGGTAAGTGACAATGCTATTAGGGTGGTGTGGCAAAAAAGTTTTTGGACGAAAAATACCGTCCTAATTTGGTTTTAGGGTCGAAAAATCTAACCGTACCAAAAGAGTTTGAATTATTATATGTTTACGACGGTTTACAAAACGGTCTCAAAATAAAAGAGTTTATGATGAATAACATCCGTCCTAAACAAATTTGCCAGCATTAAAAAAGGATGTCATTTATATCTAGGACAATTACATAATCGTCCCAAAAGTAATACTTATAAAATTATTGTTTGTATTTTTCAGCTATAAAACATACAATTTAAATACACATAATTCATATGATCGTGGCCGTTGTCAAGCTTGTCCTCAGATGTATCTCCAGGTATCAGAGGTCCAATACAAAAAAAGCTTAACAACATCAAGCATTCTTTACCATTAAGTAGAAGACAACAAAATCCATATATAACTATATATGTTCAATTGATAAACAACAAAAAGCTTAACACTAAGCATCCTTAACCACTATTTCCAAAATAAATCCAAAACACTATACATCACCCACAGCATCAGTTACAAAATGAACCTATTGTCTCCACCATTACATACAAAATACTGAACCCATTAAGCATCCTTAACCACCTTTTCCAAAATAAATCCAAAATACTATACATCACCCACAACATCAGTTACAAAATGAACCCATTGTCTCCACCACTACACCATGTTTTTAGTATATCCAACATGAACCCAAAAATTAACCTAAACATTTTATCATCACAAGATCAACACCCATCATTTTAGCATACCCAGAATGCTTTTGAAGGACATGCAAATGAAGATATGGCAATATATTAACAACCTGCTAACTGTACATGAACAACCAGAAAAGAAAGACAAGTTGTTCCAAATTGTACAGACTAGACCACATTAGTTTGTGAATGTTTAAACAAATTTTACAAACCTACGAACAGTTCTTCCAAACTGTACAGACCTACGTACAAAAATGGAAAAAAATAATGTACATAAAAGCTTCAAGAAACAAAGGAAGCTTCAAGTGAAAAATGAAGCTTTATGTGAAGACGGGAAAAATTGGGAAACATTTTAAATGAGAACTACAATTATTCTAGCAAGAATTACAGTAACAAGCTGGAAAAACCAATATAAAAGTTAAAATCTGTACATACAATATAAAAGTTAAGTCCAAAAATCGGTACAGGAAAAAAAACAAAGAATTCTATTAACTTCATGACACCCAGGACATGCATGGGAAGGAACCAAAGCATGGGAACGAACCAAATGTCTGATGGTTGTCATTAACCCCATTCTATTAACCCCATGACATCCCTTGAGGTTTTGTCCCAATGTCTGATGGTTGTCATTAACGCCATGACAACCAGGACATGCATGGGAAGGAACCAAAGCAAAGACAAGCTCAAGACCTCATTTTACTTATTCCTTCACCAAATGCCAATCTACACACTAATTGGTCAAGTTAATAGAATTTAAGTAATACATATGTGACCTATACTATTGACACTTGCACGTTTTAACTAACTGCCACTAGTTGTCAATGCATGTATGAATATCTTAGGGAAACGACATTTTTCGGACTGGACATTAAAGCATATGACAGTGATTAATGATAGATAACATAAGAAGTGACATGACATTTGTCACACAAAGCTCTCAATAATTTGCTATCTAGCTAGGAAAATTACAAGGTTAAAAACTATTTATGCAAAAGTATATGCAAATATGTAATAAATAGAAGGAACACCATTTCTGGCAGCATCCAACTTAATCAAAAATAGCAATAGCACCAACAGTAGCACTAAAATAGTTTGGTAGATGCACTCCTTATAGATTTCTTTACAGCGTGGTGTATGCAGTGCACATGTGCTATCAATTTTCTCATCGATCACAGCCATTATGCAACCCCTTGCAGTAGATGCAGTTGCTATCATACAACTTTTCTTTGGACTGTGTTGTCACAATTGCTGATCCACAGTCATGTTAATTTACAGTTGTTCACTGAGCAACTGGAAAATAAAAGTTCACCTTTATCATGTAATCGTTATAACTTATTCGTAGACATTGAAAGTGGTGTACAGTTTGATGAGCTACTCTTATTCATTTTAACCATCATTGGTCACAATTATCGTTGTTATTATTAGTACTACTACCATTGTTGTTATCATTTTGTAGCTGAAAAATATATGCTATAATTTTTGAAAACTATGCATCATGCATGCTATAATTTTTGAAAACTCCAATCTAAGAATCTCACTTCAAATCTAAGTATAAAAATAAAGAAACTACACATAAGGACAACATAGTGCCAAATGAGAATCTCAGTTCAAATCAGAGAGAGATGCTAAAATTCAGTTCCGATACTGATACCGACACGAGATTATGCAAAATTCAGACTATGCAAAATTCAGTCCAAAAAATTAGTTCAGAAAAGAAACCAATGTAATAAATACAAATTTCAACTTGAAAGAAAGAAAATGGAGAATCAAACATAAATTGCAGCCACGAAAGAAAACCAAACATAAGAATCACAGAGAAAAACCAATGTAATAAGTTGATAGTTGGCAAATTACCTAGACGATGTATTGGATTGTTGATAAAGTAGTTAAGCATTCAGGAACATGGCTACAACTTCCTCTTTGAGCACAATTCCTAAGCTCACTTTTGACCGCCTCAAGCACTTTCTTGTGCCTGGCCTTTTGCTCCTCATGCTCTTTCCTTAATGCGTTAGTCTCTTCTCTCAACTTCTCCGCATTTTCTCGTAACTTTTCAGCATCTTCTCGTAGTTGTACAATCTCAACATTTGTTGCTTGTTGAATCTCAGTCTGATGCGCTGCTAAGGATGTTGATCCTTTACCGCTTACACCTACTCCTCGGCCTAAAACTCGGCCATGCCCATCTTGTCCAATCACTTCCCTGTAAACATTATTCAATTGCTCATCATTATCTCATTCTTCAGCTGGTAGCTCTTCAATTCTCCTTCTAACATTTTCTATAGCATGCAAGGAGGTTTGTGTTAAATTTCTCTAATTTGCAATTCACATTTTGTTAAAAAAAATTACAAATATGAATTTTATATACGTCTGTTCCAGCAGCCCCGTCTTCTTCATTATAACTGTCACCTTTTCCTCTAGTGGCTCTCCACATGTTGACAAGGTCAACATGCTTGTTTTCTAGCTTTCTCTGATGTGTATGCATGTTCCAAAGTAGGAAAATTTTTATACATTATCAACTGAAAAGATATGAGAATTCTCTTACCAAAAAACACAATACTAACCTTTCTCTTTATTTCTGGAAAGATCTTCTACCAGTTCTAGGGAGAGCACAAAGTTTTCCGTGATTAACATGGTTCTTCTCCGAAACTTTCTAAAAAACATTTGGACATTATATAGTAAATTGAAATAAAGGGTTCGCCACTAGTATGAATATGGATGTAAGTTATTTGTTAGTCGATTTATACCTGTGTGTTACCCAAGCCCCAATATGCCACTAGAGTTGGCCATTGACTGGGCTCCACCTCGGGTGGCACATTTGCTAGGCGCTCTTCATCGGTCTCAAACTTTTTATAGAAGTCCTTTTTTCACCTGATGCTTGAAGGCCTTCCAAGAAATTCCCATTTTCTTAAAGCAAATAGCTTTAAAAGCATCGGGTGCATTTGTATTTTCCTTAAAAAAACATGATATCTAAGTTATCAATATAAGTAGCCATTATCAATAGCAAAAATATGTGAACAACAGATGATGGTAAAGCATTCAAACATGATATCTTAGCTTATACAAAAATGGTCCATGAAATAGTCTGAACATGTGAGAATTAAGATACATGTGAGAATTAAGATACATCTGAACTCATTAAGATACATCTGAACATGTGAGAATTAACATACATTGAGAATTAAGATACATCTGAATTAAAGTTTATACATGGGTCTGAGAAATAACAAAGAAGGGGTTAACTCCTAATACATATTCAAGCGGGCAGATTCTTACACTATAATAGATTCTTCAAAATGACAATACTCAAAAGCAGATTCTTCAAAATAGAGAATGAACTGGACAGCTACTCAAAGCCTGTATTCTCCAGAAACGAAGCCGAGGTTATACTTCCAAACAACCACAAGAACAACAAGATATAAATTAGTTGAATCATCCCAAACCAAAAACAAGGAACCACTTCAACATCTCATTCCAACATTAAAAGAATATAAACAAAATATTGCACTTGAAATGACAGTTTCAATCAACACTTCTAGGCCACAGCTGCTTCAATCGATTTGTTTTTACTCTTGATGGTGAATTCAAGTGCTATGATCTATATATCTATAGCTTACAATACAGACCTCAAGTGTTAATGACTACAAAGTCAATACCAATGTGACCAGGTTTTAGCAAGACGGACAATAGGGTGTTGACTATCAAGTAAGATAATAGTAAAAATAAAGATAGTAATCCATAAAATACTGATAAAGAGATGGAGAGAGTTACCTTAACCGACGCGCGCCCCAAACCATTTCTAGTTTATCCTTATCAGCCTTACACCAAGATAACATTGTTAACGGAAACAATTCGCCATTTCGAGAAAGGTTACCAAGATGAGACATCAAATGGTGCCCATGTTCTCCAACCGGTTGGCAATCTTCATCCCATTCTATGATTTTTTTTATTACTCCATTATCCCATTTTTTCTATGGCTTAGCAGCTCCTCTATGTTGCATAGTGGAAGTTCACTCTCCATTGTACCTTATCAGAACAAAAGGGAAAGGCTCATAAATAGACTACTTAAAAACCATAACCATTAATAGATCACAATTTACATTTTAAATTTCAATACAAAACTTACCCTTCAGTATTTTCTCAGAATTCTCTACTGGCTCATTATCTAAAGGCTCATCATTGCTCTCCTCAAAAATTTGATGTCTTGATATAGGAATGCGCAAGACATCCTCCATAAAAGAGGGTTCTAATCGTGGATCTAATGTCCTCTCACCCATTGCTATGACATCTTCCATGTTCTTTGCAATACGAGATGACCTACGCGTAGGATTGTTGTATGCAACCTGAAAATGCATAATAAATGTAGCAGTATATAGGTAGGTACTGTCAAGATAGTCCAACACAGTATCGTAAGGAAGTTCAAACCATAGTAGTAAGCCATGCAAAAAACACACTAGTAAGACATAGAAGTTAGTTCAAACCATAGTAAAAATCTATGCAAGGAAGCTCAAACCATAGTAAAATACTCTTCCTCTACGATTTGATCCCAGTTGAAGCTAGACATCAGATCAAAGCTCACCGTGGGTCTGCAAGAGCTCAGTAACATCCATGATGCGGCTCAACCAGCTCTACCAATGAAGAGCCAAACCTCCATAGCAGGATCCCCGAGTATCAGAAGAAGTATCAACTGCACAGTGGCATATCAGAAGAAATTTAAGTGCACACTGGTGTATTAGAGCGTATCAGAGCTCACTAGACATTTGCAATGCAAGCATTGTCAGAGGGTCAAGACCAGCATCAATAGAGGATCAAGACTCGAGGACCCTGGATGTTGCTTTCCTCATCATTTGCTACATGTGTTGTATTAGATCTAAGAAAATTAGATTCAATATGTATATAAAGAAAAGGAAAAATGCTCATCCTCGACAAAATTTGAGGATCAAATATCCAAAATTGTCAAGATAGTCCAACACACTAATAAGACATAGAAGGAAGTTCAAACCATAATAAAAATCTATACAAGGAAGCTCAAACCATAGTAAAATACTCTTCCTCTACGATCAAGTTGAAGCTAGCCATCAGATCAAAGCTCACCGTCGGTCGGCATGAGCTCAATCGCATCCATGATGTGGCTCAACTAGCTCTACCAATGAAGAACCAAATCACCATAGCAGGATACCCGAGTATCAGAAGAAGTATCAATTACACAGCGGTGTATCAGAAGAAATTTAAGTGAACACTGGTGTATTAGAGCGTATCAGAGCTCACTAGACATTGGCAATACAAGCATTGGTAGAGGGTCAAGACCAGCACCAATAGAGGATCAAGACTCGAGGTCCCCAGATGTTGCTTTCCTCATCATTTGCAACATAATAGTAAGCTATACACTGGAACAGTAAAAAAAATCACTTATGATCAAATTTTAACCTTTTTTATTTTAGGGACAAAAGAGTCATCATTGTTTGCAACCTGCAACGTAAGACAAACAGTGAGATATTCCAATGAATGAAGACAAAAGACACAAGGCTTGATATCAAATTTATTACCTTCTTCATTTTAGGGTCGGAAGATTCTTCATTATGGTTGCTATCTTCCTCGCCAAGCAAGTCATCACCGATGGGGATATACTCATCATCTCTTTCACTTGCGCTTCTTTTTCCCATCTTACTCGAACTTGTTCGAGTAACCATCTTGGAATTCATCACAAACTTTAAAGCTTGTTGCAATTTCAAAGCATCCATTTTATTTTATTCATAGTAATATTTTTCAATCTTTGCCTCTCATATCCCGACATGAACCCAGGCTTGTTAAACTTCTTCTTTTATGGGGACATTTTTCCTAATAGAAGTTGAAAAATACAATATGCAGGGTTATCCCGTGAATGGTCATTACAAACCTGCACTATCAACACAAATATAAATTGCACTCTCGTATAAGTAGCATGATGAATTAAAGGGATACATAAGCTAGAATAGTAGATCCACTAAATAATTTGATGGTACTCTACAATTTGGATGCTTTATCACAGATATGTTTATCATAGAACATGTAGAAGCCACTAAATAATATATGTTTATCATAGAATATGTAGAAGCCACTAAATAGTAGAGCCACTAAATAATATATGTTTATCACAGAACATGTTTATCATAGTAATGTCTAGAGAGGGACAAAATGGACAAAAAGTAATAAGTAAAACACAATCTAATTGGATACAAACACATATATGATTAAAATTAGATTACAAGATAATGTCACAGAACATTTTTATTCCAGACTTCCACTATATTGAGGAGTTTATATGTCAAAAAACCTAATAAGCAAACGACTTGCGTACATTTCTGTACTATCATCATGCGGACATTACAACATTAATGATATTTATTATTAACAGCACAATGACCACAATAGGATGGCTAGCACACCCAAAGACACTAAATAGTAGAGCCACTAAATAATATAGTTTATCACAGAACATGTTTATCATAGAACATGTAGAAGGAAGTATATGGCAAGATGAATAAAGTATAGTATAGCTTCTACAACCACTTTCCTGTAAACATTTTTTCTAATAGAAATTGAGAATGAATAAGTAAAGAAAATAAGCAAATTAATCAACATTCGCTGAAATAAGCAAAATTCATCAACGTTCAATCACAGTAGAAAAACAACCAACATCTTGAAAGGATATAAAATAGCTAAGAGATACAAGTTTGTAATTTGATATCCATCACAAATAGTTGCAAAACAAGCTACAAACTTGCTACTCATGACCACTCTCATCATGGTCATCATCACCATCACAAATATTTGTGTCAACCACCAAGCCCTCTACTCCTTGCCTAACCCAAGATCCATTTTGAGCTTATCCAGATGTTGCATGCTATAAGGTTCCACTCTATTACCTTCTAAATCTTCTACTATTGTTGAGTACTTGTCAAATGTGTCTCGCGGCGAATCTGAACAACAACATGCAATCTACTCTAGAGGGTCTTGAACATACCAAACTTGTTCTTGGGATGCTAAGATATAAGGTTCATCAACCACCCTATTCTTTCGTATAACAAATGATTGAAGTTCACCAGAGTAAAATTAAACTCATCCACTTTCTGGCCCACTCGTGGATTAACCAGTTGCACTTAAATAACACATACTTCATGCCGTTCAAATATTTTATCTCAATAATGTCTATCAGTTGTCCGTAGAATATAACATCCCCTGTAAGAGGATTTCTATCTTTCGACTAGAATAACTCAATTGTTCTGCTTTTAGGAGGACTCCACTATTCTGAGTTTTTCTAAATATAATTTTTGTTCGAAATCTAAAACCATTAACAATGTAAGAATTGAATTTCAAAGCATCCTTAAGAGGGCCTGAAGCTAAGCTTCTAATCTCCTCTGATATTTACGTCTGGTAAACCCTTCACCTATATTCAAAAACATTAATAAGTTTAATAATGATTTTACTGCAAGTTGTCAAAAATATTAAATGTTCATTAAAAGATATATCTACTTACATGCTCCTTAAACCAAGTGACAAAGTGTTCATTATGAAGGCGACTAATAAGGTGTCGTTGTGAAGCTTGTGGATATTTTGCCCCAAGTTCAGCAAGGTGTTTCCTGTATAAAGATGTAGAAATTTATTTCAATTATAACTAAATGAGAGGATATAAATCAAGGTATTAGTCAAGACAAACTTACTCAATGAATGGTGCTACTGCCTCCGTTGGCAAGCACATATCGATGAGCTTGTATTCACATAATTGGATCAAGTTGAAAGTGCACTTCTTTACCTACAAGCGACCAGATTTTTTCTCCATCATGATTTCTTTTGGCCGCTTCATTTTGGTTTCCGTACTATTGTCCAAATACCTTGAGCAGAAAGTCATACATTCTTCTAACAATACTGATTTAGCAATAGAAGCCTCTAGATGAGCACGATTCCGCATATAAAGTTTTAAGGTGTACAAATATCTTTCCATGGGATACATCCAACGATACAATACTGCTCCACAATTTGTAACTCATCCACTAAATACATAGGCAAGTGTTCCATTATATCGAAAAACCCAGGTGAAAAATCTTCTCAAGACTACAAAGTGTAAGCGCCATACGATCTTCAAACTTTTCCAAGTCTGTAATACTATTTACACTTGAACACAACCCCACAAAGTAGTTGCTTAATTCAATTAGGATTTAACAACATGCTTTGGTAAGACCCTTCGAATAGCTATAGGAAGTAACTGTTGCATTAAAATGTGATTGTCATGACTCTTAAGACCCTACATACCGCTCTTCTGCATGCACACACCGAGATATTAGATGAATGACCATCATGGACTTTTACATCTGCAACACTTTTAAGAAATGTCCTTTTCTTTGTTGCTCATTGTGAACTCAGCTGAGGCAAGTACTCTAGAGTTCTTCCCCGTGTTGAGGATGTAGCTCTGATCGAATTTTCATATCTCTGAGATCTTTTCGAGCCTTTATAATATTTTGTTTTGCCTTTAGTACCTAGCAAAGTAAAAATGACATATCGCATACATTTTTTTCAATATGTATATCATCTAGATTATGGCGAATCAAATTGTGTTCCCAATATTGTACTTCAAAAAAGATGCTTTTCTTCTTCCAACCTAATCTGCAAAAAACATAGCCAGGTTCAAACTCATGTTCCTGTCCATGCAAATGTGTCCCAATTTTTCATAAATAATCACAGTAATTCCTAATGAACGCATAATCACAATAATTTGACAAATTAAAATCTATGAAGAACATAGCTAGGTTCAAACACATGTTCCTATCCATGCAAATGTGTCCCAATTTTTCACAAAAAACCCAATTTTTCAAAATAATCACAATAATTCCTACATGAACGCTATTCACAATAATTTGACAAATTAAAATCTACAAAGAACATAGCCCAGGTTCAAACTATGTTCCTGTCCATGTAAATGTGTTTAGAGCTGTCAAGTCAGCTGGGCCGGCCCGACACTGAATTTGGGTGGGTCGGGCCCGGGCCTCTTCGACCCATGAACTGTAGCGTGCCGGGACAAGGGTGAAAAGTCATAGCCCAGCCCGACATGTGACCCACGACACGGTGGGCATCGGGTCGGGCCGAGCCGGGCCGAGATTTGATTAGCACATGATACATTTAGGTTTTTATTTTGTTCTTTTCCTCCAAATTTTTGTTCCTATGGCTTAGCCTCAACAACACAGTCACCGTTCACCGTCCTTCATGAAGACTGGCTGGCATATACCCACAAAACAAGCCAAACCAAGCACAATACAGCAAAAAGCAAAGCCAAGCAAACCTAAGCCAAGCAAAGCACAAATTGCTTGGCCAAAGCCAAGCACAACACAAATTGCTTGTGTTAAAGCCAAGCATAACACACATTGACAAAGAAATGATAAGCAATGTTTGGGCTTCGGGCCGGGCTGGGATGGGTCGGCCCGGCCCAATTGACAGGTCTAAATGTGTCCCAATTTTTCACAAAAAAATCCAATTTTTTCACAAATAATCACAAATAAATGACAATGTGCACCTATTTTGGTGTTCTAACATATTTTTGCCACCAAATAATTTTCTCAATAAACTGATATACTTCATAAACCGAAATCTTCCCAAAAGAAAAAATAATAATCACCTAAATAACTGATGCTAAAAACTAAGACGAAAACATGCCGCCGTGTAAATAGTGTCACATATAAATAATTATAAAAAATTGGTAAATAATTCTAAAAATCTTGGTAAATAATCCTGTATAAACAGTGTGACATGTAATAAAATTTGAGCAAAAAATTGGTAAATAACTCTTATTTTGGACAAGTAATCAATTTCGAGCAAATGTTGACCAAAAAATTGGTAATAATCTAGGACAAAATAACATGCAGCCATGTAAACTGCGTAGAACACTCATATTTTAAGCAAAAATTTGAGTAAAGTATAAAACACTCAAATCTCAAGCAAATAATCTAGGACAAAATTACATGCAGCCGTATAAACAGTGTAAAACACTCAAATTTTAAGAAAAATTTGAGTAAACGGTGTAAAACCCTCAAATTTCAAGCAAATAATCTAGGACAAAATTACATGCAGCCGTGGTAACAGTGTGAAACACTCAAATTTTAAGCAAAATTTGAGTAAATAGTATAAAACCCTCAAATTTCAAGTAAATAATCTAGGACAAATTACATGCAGCCGTGTAAACAGTGTAAATACTCAAATTTCAAGAAAAAATTGAGTAAACAGTGTAAATAGTATAAACCACTCAAATTTCAAGCAAATAATCTAGGACAAAATAACATGCATCCAAAATTAGGGTAAAGACTAAAATATTTTGGTAAAAAATTCTAAAGATTGGGGAAAATATACCAAGCATCAGCAATGGAGCACCTAGGGTTGAAAGGTCAGACAGAGAGAGAGAGAGAGAGAGAGAGAGAGAGAGAGCAATGGTCGGAGGGAGAGAGAGCAGCAACACTGGAGCACCAGGTTGGAACAATGGTCGGAGAGAAAAGAGCAGCAACCCTGGAGCACCTAGGTCGGAGAGAGAGAGAGAGTAGCATCACCCATTTTTTGATCGAAAAGAGAGAGGAAGAGAAAGATTTTTAGGTTGCTTGATATTAAGAAGTGTGTTCTCATCGGATAAGTTCTGTATGTTTTGGGATAGACGGTCTGGATTAATCCATCCGATCGAACGGTTGAGATAGAAACATGTGGAGGTTAAGTTCCCCCCATAAAATTTGGTAATTAGCCGCCAAATGTATGACATTCCCGCCGATCTATTTGGGACGGGAATGTGTATTATTTGGAACATAAATTTTCATTAGTCCCAAATAGTGATCCATTTTCACAATTTGTCCCAAAAAATGCAACTTTTTGTTAAAAATATAGTCGTCCATAGAATTATACTTTTAGGACTTTTTAGACTAGTGTTCCTTATAGTGTCGTCCCAAAAAGATACTTTTTTGTAGTGACACTTGAATAACACGATCTTAGCAGGCTCTGTTCCATAATGATATTTCAATTCTACACTCTCTCGTAAGACGCCATAGAAATTATTACCTCGATTAACATATTTGTATTTGGAGATTTGATACACAAAAAAACTATATTTTTCTATCCACATAATAATTTTTTTTTCTTACTATGACTTTCCTTTTGAATAAGTTTTATTACTCCATTCTAATTTTAGAGTTTCTTTATTCTGAATCAGTTTGAAAATAATTCTATATTGTTTTCAATATCCCCAACTTTAAATTTGTCCATTATTTGCGCAGTGGTATGTAGCATGCGACAATAATATAATACCCCAACTTTTTATCCACTTTTTCAAAGGTTATAAACACGCAACCACATGACTCCCCCAAACTTGCCGGACTATTTTCATCACAGTCGCACAATATTTTATGAATCTTTTATATAAATATGATATACCAAATCATAGTTATTTTTACTGAAAGATTGAAATCACAGAATATCACATAAATCAAACTTACTTCAATTATTACACAACGAGTCCATATCAGTGTCAATGTTAGTGTTTGTGTCCTCCAGTGTGTGTATGTGTCAGTGTTCGTGTCTGTGACATGTCAGCAAGAGGAATATAGTGTTAGGGTTCGGGTTACATGATAGAAGGGGGTCGAGGGGGCCGAGGAAAGCCGGGGCAGGATGGTCGAGGGGGGTCGTCGGAGTCGAGAGGGTCGTCAGGGCATGGGGCGATCGAGGGGGTCGCCAGGTTGGTTGGTCGCTGGGGGCTGGGAGGAGTCAACGGAGGAGGGATCGACGGAGGTCGCCGGAGGTAGGCTCGAGGCTAAGAGGTCGGGGGTGGGAATTAAAAATTTTGGGTGAGAAATAAAAAGTCAAAATGTTCCTGTAGAATCCTATATAAAGTAATTTAGCAGCATGGACATCACTAAACATCGTTAAAGTTGTAATATACTACGACATATAGAGGGGAGAAGTCGCTAAACGTCATTGTTGTTAAAAATATAGCAACGTTCAGCGACTAATCAACGATGTCAGCTTTCAAAATATTATAGAGAGTTGCTAAACGTCGCTGATAGTCGCTGCCATCGATGTATTGCAACGTCTTTTAAAAATGTCGCTAATATCCAAGATATTAGCGACGTCGTCTTCAAGAGTCGCTAAATCCGTCGCTTGTATGACTTATCTTGGTGGTGATGTGTGAAACGAGTTTCTTGCGTGAACGAAGTTTCTGGCGCCGAAATGAAGTTTCTTGCACGAAATGCGTTTGTATGCAAAATTGATTTCCTGCGCAAAAACAAGTTTCCTATGCGTAAACAGTTTCTCTACGCGAAAACGACTTTCATGCACAAAAACAAGTTTCCAACGCGGTAAACAGTTTTCCTGCATGATAAAGAGTTTTATGTGGGAAAATAAGTTTCATGTGCATAAATGTGAGAAACTTTTTTTTACGAAATTTTTTATTTTAGCGATAAACTTTTTTCTGCGAAAAAAATTCAACGAAAAAACTGATCGTTCTTTTCATTATGGTTGATTGCGATACCCAAGGATCTGATCATTTGTCCATGGATGTTCCTTATTTATCTGTTAATCAAAAAATAAAGTAAAAAAATTTAGATCTTGAAGAAAAAACTTTAGATCGTACATTAAGGATGGCCACAAATCATGTAGCTTTCATCGTAGAGTATGCTAATAACATATTGTAGTATACACTATTAATGGAGTCTTTCAGAAACTTGTAGAAGAATAGAGATAGAGAAAAGAGAAGATTTGTATTGGTGGAAGGGAACCCAACTATGGATTTTCTCCTTTGAAATATATACAATACCGAAGTTTGTTAGTAGAGATAATAGGGGATTGTGAACCATCAAGCAAGTAAAAAAAGAATCGGCCACGCCACCTCCTCGATGGCAGAAATCTACTGCCTTCGCCATTGCTAATCACCCCTTCTCTTCTTGTAGAAG
Organism: Iris pallida; assembly: GCA_029216955.1. Lineage (NCBI taxonomy): Eukaryota > Viridiplantae > Streptophyta > Magnoliopsida > Asparagales > Iridaceae > Iris > Iris pallida. The sequence continues at coordinate 29,969,305 of JANAVB010004800.1, read as the reverse complement.
TGTTATAGCCATGATAGAAGGAGGTAGGAGATGCGAGATGAAAAGAGTGTTGGATGAAGTGGGAACCTGATGGAAAAGATGATGACTTTTGATGGAAAAGGTGAGGACTTCTCTCCTTGTAGAAGTCCTCATCTTCTCCATTAGAAGTCATCATCTTCTCCATCAGGTTCCCACTTCATCCAACACTCTTTTCATCTCTCATCTCCTACCTCCTGCTATCATGGCTATAACACCAAATTCGGATTATGAAGATGTTCTCTCCAAACTCGCCAATCTCCTATCTTCCTCCAACTCTGCTGGTGATACTAACATGTCTCCCTCTTCCCGAGATCCATAAGCGGATTGGTTGTTTTACTTATTTTTCAAATCTCTCACCCATAAGAATTATCCATCTCATATCATTGCCTTTACCGTGTCTAAGCTATGGAAACTCAAGGGCTCTGTTAGAATAACAGAATACTATGCTGGATCCTTCTCGACAAATTTGAACTGTTGGAAGATCTGGAATTTGTGTTCAATAATGGCTCATGGAAGTTAAATAATCATATGTTGATTCTTGAACGGTGCTCCCCCAACAAGATATCTAGTGATTATCAATTTACTGAGGCCGTATTTTGGGTGCAACTCCATAGTCTGCCTGTAAATCTTCTTACCACAGAGTTCATCTACACTGTTGCTTCGCGTATAGGCATCATCACTCTACCAACTCCTCAAGATGCTAGTAAGTGGACCATCTTTGATAGGATACACATTAAGCTTGACATAACAAAACCTCTCCCTCGCATTCTTAAAGTATCCATGAGCACTAACATGGAATGTAATATTCATTTGATGTTTGAAAGGCTGCTAATGTTTTGTCTGTTTTGTGGTTATTTGGGATACAGTGTCAAGAAGTGCAACATTCATCAAGAGTACACCAATATGATTGACACTAAGTAGACAGAGTGTCACCACCACATTCTAGAACAAGGATATTTTGGTAGTTGATAATTTTTTTAATTTTTTATTATTATTTAAATTAATGAATTGTATTAGTGTTTTGTTAAGTAAAACCTTAGAACTACATTGATTAGACGATAGCCGACCATATAAACTTAGTAGAGAGATTAGATAACTTAAGTGAGGCTCTAATCTAGCTAGATTAACACTTAGAATCTATTTAGTGATTTAAAACATTAGCCACTTTGGACCTTTCCCTTAAGGGGACTTAAATTGACATGTTAGGAAGGCTTTTAGCCATTTTCACCAAACCCAAACCCTAGGAAACCATCTTGGTCGGCCACACTAGGGTTTCCCTTTAGCCTTCTTCTTCCCTCATTCATTACAAACCCTAACCCTAAATTGTGATCTTCCCCAAATTACCTCCAACATCCAAATTGAGTCCAAATTCCTTCAAACGAATTGTAAGCTCTTCTCTTTGGAGAAAGAAAGCCTCTATTTATAGTTTTTCCTTAGAGAAGAGATATGAAAGTGAATTGGTGGATGAATGAAATGAAATGATCGAAATTCTTCTCTATTTATAGTTTTTCTAAAGGCAAAATTCTGACAGAATTCGGGCAGAACTCTATGAGAAAATCTCGTTGGGATCCGTAACTGCAGGAAGACCAAGTTCAAAAAGCAACGTTCACTAACCGAACTCTGGCCGAACTCTGGCCGAATTTAGGCCGAACTCGGGCCGAATTCTCCTGGAGTTCTGTCAGGGTTTTGTTAGGGTTTTGCTAATTGGTTTTTGGGCTTTTTGAAAAGTCAAACAGTTAGAAAGTAGTTTGGACTTTTGTAAGTGGGCTTGTTTCCAAAATGAAAGGGTATTTTGAAAACGTTTCTTGGGTAGCCTGTTTGCCAGTACGATGCAGTGTACATCGTATTCCTAGACTCAATAAATATAAAAAATTACACTGATGAAATAGGAAAACCAAGTGCCCTTTAATGACGCCTTTCTTCAGATATTTAAGTAGGCTTGAAGACGCCTTTTTCACTTGATGGCAGTTCAGAGATAGGTCGTTAGGCGGTTCAGAGAAATCTTCTTATATAACACCATTTTTAGCCCATAAATAATTCTCTATTGCATATGTCCTGGTTTGACAAAGCTTGATCATGCTTATTGCATGTCTACAAGTATATGTTAGACAAACAAACTATAGAGAACATTTAGGACAATGCTAATATAAGGACAATGCTAAATTTAAGTAGCAACATGATAGTGATTATATAAATATTAGTGATGTTATTATGTTAAACTTAATTGATTAGCCATATTCAAAAACATGATATAATCATTGGGCTAACAGAAGTGGGACAACATCTCGATGGATTTCAATGTGGGATTTCCGAAGACGCCGCGGGAGAATGATGTAATTTGGATCATTGTTGATAGATTGACCAAGTCAGCTCACTTCATCGCAATTAAAGTAGGATAGAGCGTCGATCGGTTAGCGCAAATCTATATCGATGAGATTGTTCGACTGCACGGGGTACCGGCCACGATAATTTCAGACAGAGACGGGCAATTCCTATCGAGTTTCTGGATGAGCCTGCAAGCGACGATGGGACCAAACTTAATTTTAGTTTTGTGTACCACCCCCAGACAGACGGTCAGACAGAGAGGTTAAATCAAATCTTACAGGATATGTTGTGTCTATGTGCGATCGATATAAAGACTAGTTGGGATACATATTTGCCGCTTGCGGAGTTTACGTATAATAACAGTTATCAATCGAGCATTCAGATGGCTCCATATCAAGCGCTCTACGGGAGAAAGTATCGTTCTCCAATATACTGGGACAAAATCGGAGAGCGACAAATGCTCGGACCGGAACTGGTGGAGCAGGCCGTAGAAATGGTCCGCTTGATCCGAAAAGACTTCGTATCACGCAAAATCAACAAAAGAGCTACGCAGATCTTCGTCGACGATCGCTATAATTTTTGGTCGGGGACTATGTGTTTTTGAAAGTAATGCCCGTGTGTGGCATGATGCGGTTCGATGTTAAAGGCAAATTGAGCCCGAGATTTGTAGGCCCCTTCAAGATCATCGAGCGAGTTACAACGGTTGCTTATCTGATCGTACTACCTCTTGTTAGCCCATTGGTTATATGGTCAAACTGATTTTAATAATTGATCAAACTCTGTCTCGATATATGGAACTATTCAGGACATCTCGGACTCTTGGACATGATCAAGAACAGCTATCTACTCAGTTCAAGACCGAAGCACTGTTTGCCTGTTCGAGTCTGTATTTCTTTGAGCAATGTATTTTTTATTTTATTTGAGTCTAGGAATACTTTGTACACCGAGTCATACTGGCAAATAGGCTATTCCAAAAAGATTTCAAACTGCTTTTAAAACGTCTTTAGTTTTGTAAAACATTCGTATTTACAAAAGCTTCAAAAAGGTTTCCAAAAAGATTTTCAAAATTCCCCAAAAACTTATTTTAAAACCATAACCTAACCCTGACAGAACTCGGCCAGAGTTCGGCCAGAGTTCGGTTAGTGGCCGTTTTGTTTTTGAATTCCTTGGAACTTGGTCCTCCTGCAGTTGCGGATTTGACCGAGATTTTCTCATCGAGTTCTGCCCGAATTCTGCCCAAATTCTGCCAGAATTCTGTCTTTGGAACTCCTATAAATAGAGAAGGTTTTCGATCATTTTAACTCAGTCATTCACTTTCAATCTTCTCTCTTCTAAAAAACTTTCAGTCTTCCAAAGAGTTTTTCTCGAGCTTCAAATTTCAGATCGCAAGCCAGTTATAATCCTCTAGTCGATTTGCCAGTGCGGTACGGTCTAGAAGTTTCAGAGTGATTGTAATCAGAAGGCTTGATAGAAGAATACCTCTTCACAATTGAAGTTGGACGAGTTCTTTGTATCAAAGCTCGCGTTGTAGAAGTTGTAAGGACTTCGTAAAAAAACTTACAGTTTTGCCAATAGTGGATTCAACTGGTAGCAAGAGTTCTACCGACTGGATTAGTCCTCAACAGAGGGAAACCAGTATACATCGATGTCTTTGCGTTTGCTTTCTTATCTCTGCCATTACATTATTTAGTTGTGATTATTATTCTGTGATCTTGCTGCTAACATTTTTAATTAGCATTATTCCGCTGCCAACTCTATTCACCCCCCTCTAGAGTATTCTGCTTTACGTTTTCGTTCCTACAATTGGTATCAGAGCGGGTGTTACAGGTAAAGCAAGGTAACTTTACAATTATTTATTCATTTAACTAATTGTTATATAGATCACAACACAACACATGGCAACTGTGAAATTCACAAGTGAAGGCCAGGCCACAAACAGACCTCCACTGTTTGATGGTACGAATTATACCTATTGGAAAACACGGATAAGTTTCTTCTTGAAAATACTTGAGTTTGATTTATGGTCTATTGTTATTGATGGCTATCAAAAGCCACCTCGTATAAATGTTGATGAAGTTTTAGTTGAAAAATCCCATAACAGATATACAGAGAAAGAAAAAAAAAGGCCAGTCTTGACGCACGTGCTATTAACGTTTTATTTTGTGCTTTAGACAGAACTGAATTTAACAGGGTGTCTATCTGCACAACTGCTAATGAAGTGTGGAAGCTCCTTGAAGGCACGACTCAAGTCAAAGAATCAAAGGTCAGCAGACTTACTCAAGAGTATGAGGTGTTCAAGATGAAGCCCAACGAAACAGTTACTCAGATGTTCGAAAGATTCTTGGATATTGTAAATCCTTTGTCCTCCCTAGGCAAAGATTACAGTAACCATAAAAAGATTCGCAAACTCCTGCGAGCACTTACTAAGAACTGGATTCCAAAGGCTACTGCGATCATTGAAGGGAACGACCTCACAACTATGTCCCTCGAAGTACTCATGGGTAAGCTACTCACTCATGAACTGGAGCTACAAGATTTTGAAGAGCCTGCACCAAAGGAGACGACGATCGCTTTCAAGGCCCAGCACAGAAAAGCTGCTGAAGGTGATTCAGACAGCAGTGAATCTGATGCTGAAGATCAAGCACTCCTAGCAAGGAAATTCAAAAGATTTATAAGATATGAAAAGAAAGCCAAAGAAAACAATATCAGCAACAACTGGTATCAAGATGATGCTGTCTGCTATGGCTGCAAGTAGAAGGGACATATAAAGAAGGATTGTCCTAGAAACTCATCATCAAGCAAGAAAAGCAACAGGTATGCGAAAGGGAATCTGAAGAGATCAACACCTCGGAGATATACCAACACCAGCATATGGCATGAAAGTGAAGCCAGCGACTCAGAAGATGAACAATCAGAAGACGCTGTAAATGTATGCTTTATGGCATCCGATCAGGTACTCTCTAAACCTGTAGTTGATACATATGATGACTTCACCTTTGAGCAATTAGGAGATGCCTTCAGTGAACTGATAAGTGATTACAGGAAACTGTGTAGCAAATATCAGACCTCTCAGAAGGTACTCAAAGAGTACAAAGGTGAAATAGGAAGACTTACCGACCTACTAGCTGAGGTTAGAAATAATGTTAGTGAGTCCGGTGAGCTTTCCTCAATTAAGCTCTTATTACACGAGACTACCAAGTCATCTGAAGAGAAAGATAAGGTTATTGACCAACTGAAAGAAGAACTTTCTAAAGAGAAGAAAAGTCTTCAATGTGCACAAGTCAGAATGGAAGCACTCACTTCTGACTATACTAAGTTGTATGAAACTTCCAAAAGATTAGAAATTAGGTTAGAAAAATAGCCTGAGTCTGCTGCTTCCTACCCTAACACGTGTCACTTACCGAATAATCGGAACATTCCCAAACCAAACACTGTCAGACCTAACCCTATCAAACCTTTACCCCAAAAGGTTAAGCCCAAACAGGATTATAGGTATGCTTTCTTCTATACTAGAAAACCTAAACCTACCAACCGTGCACATCACTCAGCTTTCAACACTAAACATGCACAATGTCATTATTGTGGCCACATTGGTCATATTTCTTCTGCATATAGAATCAGAAAGGTTGTTGATTTAAATATTTATGCATGGATATCAAAAGCTAACATTTCAGGACCCTACAAGAAATGGGTACCAAAAGTTTCATCTGCAAACTATTTTATAGGTGGAACACCTTTCACATGCTAAAAGCAAATAGATTCTCGACAGCGGTTGTTCACGGCATATGACCGGTGACGCTACACTATTTGCAACACTGTCGAAGAAAAAGAAGAAAGGTTATGTCTCCTTCGGTAATAACTTGAAAGGGTATATCATTGGTATCGGTGATGTTGGTAAGTCTTCCCATCCTGTGATTAAGGATGTCTGTCTATTTACCGAGTTGAAACATAATCTACTCGGCGTAAGTCATCTAGCTGATCATGGTTATGGCATCAACTTTGGCAAAGACAAATGTACTATAGTTGATAGCTTAACTGGTAGTACTATCTTTGAAGGTATCAGGGAAGACAACATATATATTTTCTATTTGTTGGAAGAAACTAACATTTCAGGTAGATGCTTAATGGCTAAAAGTGATGAGAGTCATCTGTGGCATATGAGACTCGGTAACGCAAATATGGACACAATCTCAAGATTATCCACGAAGAAGCTAGTACGCGATTTACCGGACATAACATTCAAGAAGGATTTGGTATACAGCTAATGTGAAAAGAACAAAGCTACCAGATCCACATTCAAGTCAGTAAACGCACTATGTACTACTAGACCTCTACAATTGCTACATATGGACTTATTTGGTCCTAGCAGAGTTGCTAGCCTCGGAGGTAAGCTTTATGCTTTTGTAATTGTAGATGATTACTCTAGATACACGTGGGTATACTTCTTGACACGCAAGAATGATGCATTATCTGAATTTATCGTCTTTTGCAAGAAAGTATAGAATGAAAAAGGTTACATGATCACTCGTATTAGAAGCGATCATGGTGGCGAATTCGAGAATGCAGAGTTTGAGCAATTTTGTGACACACGATTTTGTACACGAGTTCTCCTGCCCTAGGACTCCACAACAAAATGGAGTTGTGGAACGTAAGAACAGAACTCTATCCGAAATGGCCAGAGTAATGTTAAGCCAGTTTAGTCTACCAAAATATTTCTGGGCTGAAGCTGTCAATACAGCTTGCTTTGTTCTCAATAGAGTTCTAATTTGACCCAAATCGAAGAAGACTCCATTTGAGTTATGGTATGATAGAATTCCATCAGTTTCATATTTTAGAATATTTGGTTGTAAATGCTTTATTCTTAATACAAAAGATAATTTGGGAAAGTTTGACGAAAAGGCCGATGAAGGTATAATTTTAGGTTATGCGGCCAAGAGCAAAGGATACAGAGTCTTCAACAAACGAACTATGATCATCGAAGAGTCAATCAACGTCACCTTTGATGAACTGAATCAAATGACTATCGATGACAATGACGAAGATCTAACTGTACCAAGCTCAACAACAGCTGATTCTTAACCAAGCTCGACACTAGCTGATCCTCCTAGAGAAGATTCAGGAACCAGCTACCTTCAGAGTCTGCCGAAAAGATTGAAATTTACGGCTGATCATCCAAAGGATTTGGTAATTGGTGATATTACCAAAGGTGTAAGTACTCGTACATCCAGTAGAGATATTGTTTCTAGTGTTGCATTTATTTCACAGCTAGAACCCAAAAATATTGATGAAGCATGTACTGATAGTTTTTGGATAGATGCTATGCAAGAGAAATTAAACCAATTTGAACGAAATCAAGTTTGGGAACTTGTTCCCAAGCCTATTGATCATCCGGTCATTGGCACCCGTTGGGTATTCCGAAATAAACTTAATGAAAATGGTTTAGTGACTCGTAATAAGGCTCGACTCGTAGCTCAAGGATACAATCAGGAAGAAGGTATCGACTACGATGAGACTTATGCCCAAGTTGCGAGATTAGAATCCATTCGCATGTTATGTGCATTTGCATGTTTTCATAATTTCAAATGGATGTCAAGAGTGCATTTTAAAATAGTTTTATAAAAGAAGAAGTTTTTGTAGCACAACCTCCAGGTTTCACAGATTTTAAAAACCCTGATCATGTTTTCAAGTTGAAAAAATCATTATACGGTTTAAAACAAGCCCCTCGTGCTTGGTATGATCGTCTAAGATCTTTTCTACTTGACAACGGTTTTTCAAAAGGCAAGGTTGACACTGCACTTTTTATTAAGTCTTTTAATGGCAAGCTTCTCTTAATACAAGTCTATGTTGATGATATTATATTTGGATCTACTGATGAATCTCTGTGTCAAGAATTCTCTAAGTGTATACAGAATGAGTTTGAGATGAGCATGATGGGAGAGCTGAAATTCTTTCTCGGACTGCAAATCAAACAAACTGACAATGGGACATTCATAAATCAAGCCAAGTACACAAAAGATTTGCTAAAGAAGTTTGATCTGGATAATGTCAAACCTATTGGCACTCCGATGGCAACTTCAACAAAGCTTGATATTGATGAACAAGGCAAGCCAGTCGACACACGTAAGTATCGAGGTATGATCGGTAGTTTGCTTTATTTAACTGCTAGTCATCCAGATATTATGTTTAGTGTTTGCCTGTGTGCACGTTTTCAAGCTAATCCAAAGGAATCACATCTGTGCGCAGTTAAACGTATCTTTCGATACCTTAAGGGCACTTCTTCTGTTGGCTTATGGTATCCCAAAACTAAGTCCTTTGACCTTATTGGTTACTCGGATGCAGATTTTGCTGGATACAAAGTTGATAAAAAAGTACCAGCGGCACATATCATTTCTTAGGCAAGGCTTTAGTCTCATGGTTTAGTAAAAAGTAAAATTCTGTAGCCCTATCAACAATAGAGGCTGAGTATATCGCCGCAGGACGTTATTGTGCTCAGATTTTGTGGATGAAACAAACCTTAGAAGACTATGATTTATTTTATACACACATTCCCATTTTCTGTGACAACACGAGCACTATTAATTTGACTAAGAATCCAGTATGTCATTCTCGTACTAAGCATATCGAGATCTGACATCATTTTCTTAGAGATCATCATCAAAATGGAGATATTGACCTTGTGTACATAGATACTGAGAATTAATTAGCTGATATTTTCACAAAATCTCTAGCAGAAGATCGTTTCAATTATTTACGTCGAGAATTAGGAATTTTGGACGTCAATAATGTTAACTAATTGAATGTTAAAATTACTAATCTTTGAATTAAATCTTTGAAATGAGCCTATGAAAAAGAAAGTGTTCCAAACCAACCCCAGGCGAATTCAGCCAGACTTCGGACCGAATTTGGTCCGAGTTCGGTTGAAGGTATCTGGCTATATAACCAGAACCCGAGAGCCTTTCTTCTTCATTACTTCTAAACACCACCATCACAGCAACAACAGCCGCGCGAGAGCCATCAAACCCTAGTTCTTCACCACTCCGTTTCTCCCTATCTACGTGGTGAAATCCATCCAAATTTTGGATTTGTGCGGAGTTCGTTGTTCTCTACAACATACTTGAATCTCGGGAGGTATAACTTCATATCTCTCTTCCTTTCAATTTCGTGCTTATTTACTTTTATTGCACAGTGGCACCTAAGGGATTTAACCACGTAGATAGGGATTTCCTCTTTTTGCCAGTTCAATCGAGCGATGGCACTTTCGATGGATTTTACTTTCAAACCTTAGATCAAGCCCTTCTATGATATGGAGATTTTTCCATACGATCCATATGTACAGGCGCTCCTATCAAATGGACTGTGTTTACAGAACACCGCCAATATTTTGAGGCATTAGGGTTACAACACGTTGTTAAACTTTGTTTCCCGGTAGCAACTAATGCCATTAGACTGTTCTACTGCAATATCATATTAAACACGTCTGACGTAAGTACTCGTGTTGGCGGACTAGACATCGAGTTCAATGATGTCCTCTTAGCGAAAATCCTTGGTCTATCTAACGAAGGTGCACCGCTTGTTGATATTACTGAATTTGATTTCCCCGACGGCACGATACTTGCTAGTTTCAAAGCTGAACTCTGTGCACCTGATCGAGTTCGCTCTGGAAAGTTCAAGGCAAACAACTTGAACTTGTTTAATTATGAATTGTACTGCATCATCTACTCCACTCTCCTTCCGAAGTCTACTTCAAAGGATGATGTGACATCTCTTGAATTGTCTGCTATGTATCACATTCTTAAGGGGATTCCATTTTCTTCCCCTAAGACCATTATCTAGATGATGGGACGTTGTCGTACAAGAGATAGAAATCTCTCTTATGCGATGATTCTTCCACGCATCTTCCAGCATTTTGATATTGATTTGTCAACTTGTACTCAAGACCCTGAGCCCAAGTTTCTGAAGTTATCTCGTCGTAGTATGACTGCTGCTGCTCCACCTACTGTTCCTCCTACTGCTCCACCTACTCAGCAGTATGCCATGACCTGTGAAGGCATACACCAGTATCTTTCTGATTTGTACGTCTCGATGACGAATATGGCCCATGAACGTGAGTTTTGCAATGTCACTCGTTATCAGGTGATAGCAAATTCTCTTGCTGATCTCCGATTTGCTCAGACTGGACATTCTGCCGGTTCTATTCCTAGAGATCCAGCCTTCTCTGGTTACCGCTGTGAGGATGAGGCTGTTCATGCCTACTTTCAGCACGGTAACGCATATGATTGGTACCGTTCTTACCGTGCTCCTCGAGACTATGTTGGTGAGTTTTACACTGGCGCTCCTCCTCACCCTTCTGGAGCTGGTACCTCTGCAGCTGGTCTCTCTGGACATGCCGGTCATGCTGCTGCTGATGATGATGATGATGAGGAGATGTGATATATTGTTGATTTTTGAGACATAGATATTATCTACTGTATACTTGGAAATGCTCCGACATTCCAAGTTTCTGTCTTTTTAGATTTTTATTATCAGACTTGTACTGGATATTTATTGATGTCTCTTACACATCATTTCATCTTTATGGGATTCGTAGTTTATCTTTCACATTAGTTTATTTATTTATAGCATCTTTATCTGCTTCTATATTATAAACTGCCTGTGACATAATTCTCTATTATTCTCACTATTGTATTAATTCTCTATTATATCCTGAGACAAATACATGCCTGTGATGTTATTTTTTACTGTCTCTACCATCTGTCATAATTTTTTTATGTGTTTCTTCACTGTTCGTTTCTTATGCATTGATTGCGGGGGAGTTTTCTCTTTTGTAATTATTTTGCTAAGTTACAATGGGGGAGAAAAATAAGGATCTAACATCTTTCTTTTGAGACAATGCATGCAGGACATGAACAATTTTTGATTTTATTCCAAGCTTAGATGTTATATCATTCATAGTCTGTCAATTATCAAAATGGGGGAGATTATTGGTCCATTGGTCATATGGTCAAACTGATTTTAATAATTGATCAAACTCTATCTCGATATATGGAACTATTCAGGACATCTCGGACTCTTGGACATGATCAAGAACAACTATCTACTCAGTTCAAGACTGAAGCATTGTTTGCCTGTTCGAGTCTGTATTTCTTTGAGCAATGTATTTTTTATTTTATTTGAGTCTAGGAATACTTTGTACACCGAATCGTACTGGCAAATAGGCTATTCCAAAAAGATTTCAAACTGCTTTTAAAACGTCTTTAGTTTTGTAAAACATTCGTATTTACAAAAGCTTCAAAAAGGTTTTCAAAAAGGTTTTCAAAATTCCCCAAAAACTTATTTTAAAACCATAACCTAACCCTGACAGAACTCGGCCAGAGTTCGGCCAGAGTTCGGTTAGTGGCCGTTTTGTTTTTGAATTCCTTGGAACTTGGTCCTCCTGCAGTTGCGAATTTGACCGAGATTTTCTCATCGAGTTCTGCCCGAATTCTGCCCGAATTCTGCCAGAATTCTGTCTTTGGAACTCCTATAAATAGAGAAGGATTTCGATCATTTTAACTCACTCATTCACTTTCAATCTTCTCTCTTCTAAAAAGCTTTCAGTCTTCCAAAGAGTTTTTCTCGAGCTTCAAATTTCAGATCCCAAGCCAGTTACAATCCTCTAGTCGATTTGTCAGTGCGGTGCGGTCTAGAAGTTTCAGAGTGATTGTAATCAGAAGGCTTGATAGAAGAATACCTCTTCATAATTGAAGTTGGACGAGTTCTTCGTATCAAAGCTCGCGTTGTAGAAGTTGCAAGGACTTCGTAAGAAAACTTGCGGTTTTGCCAATAGTGGATTCAACTGGTAGCAAGAGTTATACCGACTGGATTAGTCCTCAACAGAGGGAAACCAATATACATCGCTGTCTTTGCGTTTGCTTTCTTATCTCTTCCTTTACATTATTTAGTTGTGATTATTATTCTGTGATCTTGCTGCTAACATTTTTATTTAGCATTATTCCGCTGCCAACTCTATTCACCCCCTCTAGAGTATTCTGCTTTACGTTTTCGTTCCTACACCTCCTGCCTTGGCTGATGTGCACGATATTTTCCATGTTTCACAACTTCGAAAATACGTGCACGATCCAAGTCACGTGGTTAGCTTCGATCAGTTGGAGCTACATACTGACTTGTCTTACTCGGATGAGCCTATTCAAATTTTGGACCGTAAGGAGAAGGTATTACGAAATCGGTCGATGTCCTTAGTCTGCATGTTTTGGCGAAACCATTCAGTTGAAGAGTCGACGTGGAAAATGGAGGCGAAGATGAAGGAGAAGTACCCTTCGTTGTTTGCCTAATTTAAGGTCAGACCCTTGTTCTTAAGTTTAGGGACGAAACTTTTTCTTAGTGGTATATTATGTAGTGCCCCGCTTGCGATAGGCGACGAACTTCGTAAAATGCTTGCACCGAATCAGATCGGTCGGGAACTTAGATGGCCATCTGACTCGGTCGCTGAGCTTGGTAAACGATAACACCTTGCGGCATCGATCAAATCGATTTGGATGAATGTTACGAGAATCGATCCAACTAACGGAACGACTTCTGTTGTAATAAGTCCTAGATGCAGCGGACTGCGTCTCGGTGAATGAGCTCTCTATAAGAGTCCCTTCGACGGGATCGGACTGCTGTATGGTTTTCTTGGAGCTTTTGTCGCTTAGTTTTAATGAAAGTGCTTTCGCATCGTTTTTTGAATGCAATCTACGAATTTCGAAGCAAAATAATAAAGAAGGAATTCTAACTAAGTATTGGTGCCATTGCTGGAGCTCACGTAACTAAAGCTTGAACGTTGCGAAGTGCTTCGATGGTCGACATGATCAAAATAATTTGTGGGTGATTCGGCCCCTTCTGTTCTACTCTGTCCCGCAAAAGAAATTCCTTTGCCTCGAACTTATTCAAATCGACGATGCTAAGTTAAATGCATGCCAATCCACTAAGATCAAGAATTCAGAAAAAACGTATCGATTTTGAGTAAGCTACTCTGAAAATATAAGTTTCGCACCAAAATGAAAAAGTTTAAGGTTCTAGTAAAAAGATAGACTATTTCATGTGCTGCAAAATAGTATGAAACGTCGATCGTGGCTTATGATGCCTCGAGCAATTTGGTGCCTACGGGACGCTAAATCAGAAGTACGACTTTGGAGAAAATGAATCGTTGCATGAGTTGGTAGAAATGATAATGTCGTTCAATAAAGTTAGTGATACGTAAAGTAATATAGTACGTACTATGGTACGGGATCCTACGACGCCTTTGTAGAGACGCAGTTATCCAGAGCCGATCATCGATGAGCTTACATAGCTATAATAAAGTTATAGATATATTTGCATATTTCTTAAGTTATAATAAAGTTAGTGACACGTAAAGTAATACTTACATAGCTCTGCGTGGCCCGATCATCGATGAGCTTTCCGTCCTTCCGATGGGTAGCCAGGAAGACCATCACCATGTTGGGGTTCGCACCCTTCTTTACCTGTTATAATAAAATATTTGTCATTAAAATTAAACATTTTATTACTACTTTCATTAAAATAATATATTACAGTAAAAACGTACCTGGCGACGAAAATATTCCGTCATGGGAATCGAGCCACCATACCACTTCCCTGCCTTCGTCGTTGCCACCTTCGCCTTCTCCGACCGTTCCTTGTACCTAGGAGCATCGAATCTAGCCTTCATGGCAATCCACTGCTCGGACGTGATCCAACCTTTGATCCCTTTTCCAGAATGGTCTCGAGCCTTCTGGTCGTCGATCACATCCCGGATCAACTTGGCGGTAACGGCAGAAAATTGCTTCTCAATCGTCTCAGTCCGGTGTGGTGGATAAAAATATGTTTTCTACAAGAATTGAATTAGTTAGCTATACAATATGCATAAAATATGATTTATACTAAAAGTAATATACTTTAGTTACCTTGAAGTGGGCAAACCAGAATGCCTTTTTCTCATCCGAGGCATCCGAGTAGTTGATCCAAGGCCCTCCGTAGTTGGATCTCAGAAATAGCCCCAATGCCCTCTGAACTGACGAGGGACGATATCTACACAACGATAATTAAATTCATTAATTAAAAAATATAAATATAAGTATAAATAAATGTTAACTAATTAACTTACTTTATAGGCCCGTCGAACTAAATCTCCATCCTCGTCTCGTCCGGAGGGGCGTATAGGGGACCGCTCAGATCATATGTAGACGACGTAGCTGCGACCTCCTCCACCCGCTCCTCCGTCTCTACAGTGCCGTCAATAGGAGGAATGCTGTTGGACTGGCTAGGATCAGGCCTGGAACTGTCCGTCCCAGGAGTGCTGCCACGTACCGTCGATGCAGACGGAGATATGAGTGGCTGGTACACTGGAGTATTATAAGACGAAGGACCGAAACCGTCATCCACTAACAGAGTGCCACTCCGTCCACCAGTGCAACGTCTACCTCCGCAGGATAATCCTCTACTGCCATGGGGGTACGAGGTAGTGCCCCGTCCTACTCAGTCAATCGGAGGAATCGAAACGCCAACGGCGTTCGGACTTAACATGCAATGGCGACATAAAGGCCCGCTCGGTCGAGGCGACTCCTCGAATCAGGTGGAGTAGTTTCGGTGAACTCGCCTCATCTTAGCCATCACATAACAAATTGCATGTTTTGAACTTGCACAAATAGGCTTGATAATAAAAGAGACGAATCCACATAGATAAGGAAAATAATTCTGACGGGTCGAATTGGAAGGGTCCAACTGTCGCCTTGGAGTTGGTGCACGGCGTGCTTTGAAAATGACACTCGATCCTTCGTCCCGTGTCTTGGGAGAAGGAAAGTTGTTATTCGCTGCAAAGCTAAGAGTTAGCCTATGTCATAGGCGTTGCCCGCATAAACGCTTTATAAAGCATGCACGGTCCCACCGTCCAAGGCTTGGCATAGCCTTGGCTTGCCCATGAGTTAAGTTGTATTGCACGGCTTGTGACATAAGTCTAGGTACCCAAATGACTGGGTCGTTCAAAGTCGAATGCGTGCACGATACATTCCTCCGATGCGAGGCTTGACGTAGCCTTTACTCATCAAGTTGTTGCACGATTGAGTTAGGCTAAGTTATGTTAGGCAATTGAAGTCCTTTCTAAGTACTATCCTACGTTTCCTGCGGATGTCTAAATTACTTGGTTCCACGACCATAAGGCCCGTCATATAGAGTATGACTTGGGTGGTGGTGTGTCGCATAGAGTTCAAGTCGGTTTAAGGCACGATGCCCAAACTTAGTATTTTGATTTCAAGTCGAGTTTAGAAAAAGGGCTATCAAATGGTCATTCTGAGTTGAGTAAAATGATAGGGTAACATGGAAAAATGCTCGCGACCGTGGGTCGTCGAGACGGTCTCAAATGATAGAAGTCTTGATATTGGTTTTGAAAGAGATGGTAACACTGGAAGAAGAATGACTGTGTGAGACGTCAGTTCGATTCGAATCTTGTATGGTCATTGGACAACTTATTGACAAAGAGGAGTTTCCACGAGCGGCAATCCTAGGCGCCATGGGACCGCGTCATCCTGGGGGAAAACACGGTATAGCCGTAGCTGGACGAACCACTCGGGTTATTCGAAAACTTTCAACGGTGCTAGCTAGTTGCATTGAAAGGGTCACCGAATAGCAAGGCTATAGTCCATGATAGCTTGTGATGTTAGTGACGAATTCATATAGATGGGTCGGTACGGATAAAAATCTGCGTGTGTGCCTTTGGATTGAGCCAGTTGAATGTGTGTACAGTTAGAACACGATATTTGGGTCTAAGATTTGGTGTCAACGTAAGCGACGTGCTTCGGCACGAGATGTAGCGTCAAGTCTCAAGTTGTCGGCATATAAGTTGCATAAGTTTGATTTGAGTCATCTTGAGTTAAGTCAGGAAACGCCGCAAGGCAAAGTCGGTCGAGTGACACTTAGCCCACAAGTCTTGATTGGGTCAGTTGGTAATCAAAGTAGCAAGGGCCACGAGGCGGCGATATAGTTAAGTCATACTGAGTTGCGAGTTATGGCACGATGGATTTGTAGCACGGTCACAAAGAAATTGACTACTATCGCGTAGTTCGCGTCCCTGATTATAAGCCATAAGGCAAACACGACTTGATAGGTT
This sequence comes from Iris pallida, assembly GCA_029216955.1. NCBI lineage: Eukaryota > Viridiplantae > Streptophyta > Magnoliopsida > Asparagales > Iridaceae > Iris > Iris pallida. Next base: position 29,952,822 of record JANAVB010004800.1, on the reverse strand, counting down.
AACGTTGTTGTTGCAAGCATGGGATGGTCTAGAGACACAAAATAGGCCAAGGCGTCTGTCCTAAAACTGATCCTAAGGCAAGATTAGAAAGACAATTGAAAAGAAGGGACTATGTTGCACAAAGTAAATGAACGTGTCGGTTTTGTATGGGTGGGCGAGGATCTCATTCCACCAGTACAGTTGAGTACTGACACCCACATAGTTTTGATGTGCAGGCACAGGTAGAAGCTCGTGGTGCGGAGCTCGCTTGGATGCGTCGAGGCATGGAGTTCCTTGGCAATTCGTAGCGTACGGTCGCGTAGAGTCAAGACTTATACGGGACATAATGTATGGGCATCACCATCCAAAGCATCCGCTGGTTCAAGACATGTATTGAGAGATGAGAGAGAGCTGAGCAACTTGTAATGTGAGAAGGTTGAGCTTGAGTGATCTTGAGTGACTTGTAATCTTGGCCTTGCACCCATTGTAATCTTTGTTTCAATATCAATAAAATGTATCTTTTGAATGGCTTGTGTTTTGTTCTAAATTTCTGCTGCTATTATTCAATGTCTCTGCTTGGGACTTCTGTGCGACGACCCCGTCACAGCCGCTGTAATCGACCGTTATGGAATCCGCCTTGTATGAGTGCAATCTAGGCTCGTGCAACATCACGCCTTAGCAAGGATGATCGCTCCTACGGGAGCGGGGCGTGACATAATGGTATCAGGGTACGGCTTCACGTCCTTGGACTATCGATTGAATTCTTTAACTCTGTTGTTTCCGCAAACTCTGAATTGTTGCTTCCGCAAGTTGATATCGTTAATGCGCTCTCTCTCAAATGTCCCACGGGATGTCCATACAATAAGTCTATCTATTTTGCAAAACGTAGAAAAATAGTTTTTGATGAAACAAAAAAGATGGTTTGCGTATGCACGGTTGGCTAAGTCGGGCTGTACATATACACTAAGGATTTTGTCGACCTTAGCAAAGTCTAGTGCGGGATTCGTAATGTTTCGAGCTAGAATGAGTTGAACTCGATTGAGTAAAGTGAGATGACTATCGATAGGGGTACTATCGAGCGACGATGTTTTTGTCAATGCGATATAGATGAGCGTGCTTGAAATTCGAGGAATGGTTCGAACGAAAAATTTGAAGAAGTCGATTGTGAATCGAATGATAAGTTTGAGGATTTGTCGAATGTCTTCATCCCTGAGTGGTGTATGCGATAGCCTCAGGGATGTCGGTCGATCGATTGAAGATGCGGGGTGTTGGTGAGTCTATCAGCAAGCGTCACACATATGCAAAGCCTTAGATCGAGTATGATTGAGTGACTTGTAGTCTTGAAGTTTGATAAGTGGATTCGAACAAATCAGAAATAACGCGTACGGAGCGTGCACGGGATTGAGGATTGCGCGAGTATGAAATACAAAAATGATTGAGTAGATGAAAATAATCAAAGAAAAGTTAAGGTGTAGAGAACGAACGGACATCAACATGAATCGTATACAAAAATTTAGCGCGATTGGATGATAGCGTGCATAGAAGTGATTCAAATATAATTGTGAAGGACTCTAAGGATTGGGATAAATGTTGTTCGATGATTTGAGTTAGCAAGGAATGATGCGAATTGAGGAAATACGTTGGTCGATAATTTAAGATAGACGGATGAACAATACGCAAATTTGGGTTTGAGGAATTTAATATTGTGAATGAATCGAGGGGTAATGATCGAACTTGAATTTGAATCTCGAAGAGATTATCCAGTCGGACGATAGCATCATTCGTACGACTCAAAATTTGTTGCAAAGGAAGATCGTCAGGTTACACATATCATTGATGGTATTGAGGCGTATCAAAGATCGATATACGATAACTCGGGGGCACTCTCATTCGAGTAATAATGATCGTGCAAGTGTTATTATTCGGTTGGATGCTATACTTAGGATTTTGATTGAGATGAATGTTGGATGAAAATGATCGTGTCTTGATGGTTACGTTGATAACTACAACGTCGACGATCTTGTCTTGTGCGAGCGCAACTCTAGTCTCGCACATGCATCGCATCGAATTTGGGGCGATCGTTTTGCGTGAGCGCTGACATGGTGATTCATGTCGCGGGAATGATCGAACTCGAAAAATTAGGACGCGACAACTTTGATTTTCTCGACTTGTTGGTTTGATGCAAAGGAAAATTCAAGGATATTTGGACTTGCGATTGGTGATTGAATAAACTTGAGGATTGAATAGATCCAATCTACGTATCGAGAATGAATTATTCTAGACACAAAATAAGAGTTATGTTCAGATGAGGATAATCATCCCGCGAGAGCGTACATGGTGATTCATGTCCACCGTAGATAATCTGACTCGCATGAGATCGGGGGTGCAACATATTGTTAAGCTAGTCGACCTTATGATCGAATACATGAATTGTAATGAACGACTTAGGAAATGTGAAATATGAATTATGGTTCAGAGATGAATCATGTCGTAGCGTGTTTGACTTGGAAGGATTGATAGACGGATTATGTCGAACGTGTTCGAAGAGATAGACTATGCGAATTATAAATTTGGACGTGCAATAGCGATATATAATAGACTTGGTTGAGTAGAACTTGAAGTAGGATAGCTTTGCTGAATGACTCCGACCCGTGCGACGAATGTAAGAAATGTGAATAGGAAATCTATGCTCGAAGTTTAGAAATCGGAGTGATACGAGCTTGGGTAGAAAATCCTGTACTATCAACTTGGTTTGACCTTAGGATGGGGTCAGTGTTGATATCGTTGTTTGGAAACTATGATTCCAATACTGACGGATGACTTTAGCCTAAAAACATAGCCTAGCGGTTAGGCAGGCGTTCCGGCATGAAGAGATAGGATTTGTGGAGGCACCACTCATGAGGCTCGGTTGACATGCATGTATATCAAGGACGCTTGAATATGTGTACGATCCGACTCGAGTGGTGATGGTGGATTCTCTATCACGAGGCTTGGCTGAAATACATGTATTTTATGGACGCCTAAAATATGTGCATGATCCAACTAAGTGATACGTTGAATCAAGTGAGAATAGAGAAATAGAAAAGCGTCGAGGATATTGAAATAGTTTCGAAAAATGAAAAGTTGGAGTGCGATATGTCACGACCCGCACCCGCTTTTCGAATACGAGACGTGTCCAATCCAGCCTACGCCGCAGAGTCGGCGGTAGAACGCTGTCAAGCCCGCAAGAGATAAATGCTTAAAAATCACATTTGCTGCTCATTCATATTTCTAAATTTGTTACAATATCTACAACATTTATAATTAAAGAAAATACAAGATTTTACAATAAATAAAATATTACAACTACTATCTATTTCTGGGTCGACCTCAGCATACCCAAGCCTTCCCCAGTACTAAGAGTGATCGCGGCTAAACCTGAAAAATGTTGGTTTCCAGTCAGGAATGGAACAAGTACACAAACCGACGACAATGCGAAAACACAATAGAATTAACAAGACATGAAAATAACATATGAGATATAAAAACTGGAAAGAAAACTGATGACATGGCACGGTGGAGATAAAAAGGAAAAATAAAAGACATCTACCTAGGTGGTGTGAAATGTCCGTTTCGATATGTGAACGGCTAGGGGTAAATAAGGAACACTGCACGTGCCGTGTGCAGCAGCTAGCATTTACGAAAGACACGGGAGATAGTTCTGGGTAGTCCACATATCTACTAAGATATTTCCCCTCTCGACTACTCCGTGTGACGAGCGTGTCAACAAGCAGCAAGATATATGTATAGACATGAAATGAAAAGACTACTATGAATCGAAAGCAATCAGAAAGTGCACTTGCCTTAATCCTTGCATAAACCGTAGCCACAAGTAGAGGATGAGGGGATGCTGATCTAGAAGCTGTCAACCTATAACACATATCGCATCATAAACCGTGAACGAAAACCACAAATCAATTCTAATGTTCTAGTTCTAAATAGTGGCTAGTTGGGTTATAATCTAATAATAATTAATTCTGTAATAATTCACTTAAAAACCTAATTTAACCTAATAATAATCTGAATATAATCTAAACATGCAAGTTTGGCCATCAAAAGTCATGTTTCTCAATTTTAGAAACCATGGCACGTAAATCGAGATGTGCCATTGACTTTTTAGTCAAATGCTGTGAACTCTAGATTTTGAAAGTGCACCGTGGTAGATTTCAGTGCCACGAGTGCGCTGGAATCGACCGTGCCGCAAAATCACGCTTTGGTCAAAAGATATCGCCATTATGGCTAATCGTGACCAAAACGGGGATCAACCGATCAGTTCTGAGTTCAACAGAAAAACTAAAATACTAAATTAACGAAATAATTTTTGGGAAAAATATATATGTCGTAGCTCTCTGTGTTAGCTTTCCGAAACTTCAAACGGTTCATGATTTCGATTTCTGGTTCTCCCGGAATCTCGAAAACACCAAAACGTGTCAAGTTTCGGACAACCGACACTCTACGAATTTTCCAGAAATTTAGGTTCAGAAATTATGAAAATAAATTAGATATTCAGAAACTATACCTCAATACGTTTTCAACAAAAAAACGGCACGTGAAAATGAGGTCCGAGTTGACGGCAATCACCTCGGGAAGTCGGGGAATCACTAGGATCAAACTCCAAAAGGAGGAGGCTATAATTAATTAGGGTTTGTGAATATACAATGCATATATATATAGGAGAGAGAGGCAGTTACTGTAGCAGCGCCGACAGGTGGGCCCCCCCCGGGTGGATTATTGGGTAATTATTTATTTAATTCAAAAAATCATTTAAAAATTATTTTAAGTCCAAATAAATCAAAATAAATTGCAGAAAAATCCAGAAAAATTCTAGAAAATTCTAGAAAATATTTCTAAGTGTCTAGATTCTAAATAAAATATTTTTAACACAAAATATCATTATGTGACCTCACAATAAATTTCCAAAGCCTATAAAATATTATTTCTATAGGTTTTAATTATATAAATTCCCAAAAATTATAAAAAAATCCAGAAAAATTCTAAAATATTCTAGAAAATATTTTTAGTCATTTAGATCCCAAATAAAAATATATTTGGTCCCAAAATACTCCCGTATGACCTTACAGTAAATCCTGAAAGTCCTAAAAATAATAAAACCTTAAATATTAAATACCCACAAATATCCAAAAATTGTAGAAAAATATAAAATAGCTAAATAATACATATATAAGCTATCTAGAGGTCATATGACCTTAATATAGTCATAGCCCACCTACAAGCTTTGGCATGACTCACAATGACCATAAAATTAATCATAAACAAATAAAATTAAAAAAATTAAAAAAAATTGGGGAGTGGGCTTACAAATCTACCCACCTTAGAATAATTTTGTTCTCGAAATTCTAATTCGTAACTATTCTTAAAATTCTAAAAGAAAGTCTACCTTAATCTTAATCTCCTCAATTTAATCACTCAAAATATTTTATAACCTTTTCTAGCCATTTTATAACTCCGAATACTTGAGAAGTTCTACCCACCTGTGGTCATACTACTCCATCAAACTAAAAATCTTATAATCTTCTAACTGGCTGCTAACAATCCTACCAACAATTATCTAGGCATATGGTATCTACACTCCTCTCGTATTTATCAAGCAATCCAAAATTTAACAGCAAAAAATTTACACAAGTAGCTTAAAAATATTGGTAATTTTTAGTAAGCATGACTATTCGTCACTCCGAAGTAGGGAGGACAGAAAGATAAGGCAGAATAATCGGGAGCAACTGTGAAATTTCAAAAGCAGTGGAGAGTATCCAATGTTGCAGATAGAAAGAAAGTCTATGAACCGTTGACTTATTTGCTAGATTGGGCTACTCTAGTTCAGTCACTTGCTACGTCGAAGAGCCCTTCATTACTTAGAGTAGCCTGCAATCCGTGCAATACAGAAGTCTCGTTCTCAAAATTCTAATTCAAACAAGGTTCCATAATGGAACAGAATTTGAGAAATCAAAATTGTGGTCTTAATGGATTCTCTATTTGGACAACAATCGTTGGTTGGATGATCCTTAGATTTCAATCTACATTGGCTGGACAGGATCCCAATGATAAAACTATTCCTACTAGATTAGGATGACCTGGAATAGGTTTCAACCCAAGTGGTTGAGCTAGTTGCTAGTCGGGAAGTATACTGGTATCATGGTATGGGTTATAGTTGGACCTTTTTAACCTGAAAGTCGTAGCACAAAAATAGAGTACAAGGGGACAGATTTGAGTGGGACATGATATACTTAGATGAAGGTGGACTCGTCTAGATCTTACATATGAAATTTGTTGGAAGGTAATCGCTGGTCTCGTGCCCCGAATTTTAATGACACGGTCGGGGACACAAAATGACCTAAACGGAAAGTGGGAGTTCATGGAGCACTAATTATCATTCTAATGGAAATTATTCTAATCAGACGGTAATCCTCGTATATCCCAAATTTTTTTTGAAAGTTTACAGTCTACCCACCTTAGGATCTAGGCTATGGTTTTAGGAGTAATAGGGTTAGAAGGATTTCAAGGTCCGGGTATTGTACCTCGACCTTTGTTAATAAAGAACAAGGCACAGCGTAATAGGATACGGTAGATATAACTCAAGCCAAGGATCGTTCCTCAAATCCAGATGGCTAGAAGGTCCCGATAGTAGCTTGAAGGTCGAGAAAAGAACGAGTATCTCAAGGCAAGGTTCCAGTCACCTGGCTGGCCGATGGTAGTTACCCTTGCGTATACCACTATTATATCCATGGGGATACTCTATATCTATCTATCAATTACAAGCTTTTGTCTTTCTAGTCAGTGAAAGACAAAAACGATAAGGAGTTCAAGAGAGATGCCACTGAATACAATTACGTGATTCAAAGGCGAATGAATAATTTAAGAAAAATTGTCAAAGCAGTCGTGGATGAGATCCTGGAGACATCTATATCTCAATCCACATTGGGTAATTAGATGAAGAGCAAACCAATTGCATTATGGTTGATCAGACCGTAATACAATGATTTTGATTAGATAATATGTTAGCGGGCGTCCCTAATAAACACATGTCTCGAATCAAGCTCGATAGAAGGACAAGCTTGTAAAACTAGGATGTAGTTGCAGTGTTGGTCAAGATAGTCAAACTTCCAGTACACAAAACTCTTTTTTTTTTTGAAAGGAGGCACTAGTAGTTCGAGTTTTGTGAGAATCAAACCTTACCTGGTGTTCTTACTTATAAAGTCATCCTACTATCCTCTATCCATAAGGCCATGGTCTATTAATGGGTTATGGAACTCTAAATTCTATATTCTAGGTAAACCTATTAATGTCGGTCAAGTACCTTGTTAATAGATCGTGAGGACCACGGGACGCTAGGGCGGGAGACGTGCTACTCAACTTACAGAACTTATCTTAGTATTGGTTTTGGATTTTAGGGTCACACCGGGTATCTTTCTATTCTTTATAGTATCATAAACTTGTGATCACGTCTGAAGTCATTTCACCAAGACACGGGGGATAGTTCTGGGTAGTCCACATGTCTACTAAGATATTTCCCCTCCCGACTACTCCGTGTGACTAGCGTGTCAACAAGCAGCAAGATATATGTATAGACATGAAATGAAAAGACTACTATGAATCGAAAGCAATCAGAAAATGCACTTGCCTGAATCCTCGCACAAACCGTAGCCACAAGTAGAGGATGAGGGGATGCTGATCTAGAAGCTGTCAACCTATAACACATATCGTACCACGAACCGTGCACGAAAACCACAAATCAATTCTAATGTTCTAGTTCTAAATAGTAGCTAGTTGGGTTACTAATCTAATAATAATTAATTCTGTAATAATTCACTTAAAAACCTAATTTAACCTAATAATAATCTGAATATAATCTAAACATGCAAGTTTGGCCATCAAAAGTCGTGTTTCTCAATTTTAGAAACTATGGCACGTAAATCGAGACGTGCCATTGACTTTTTAGTCAAACACTGTGAACTCTAGATTTTGAAAGTGCACATTGGTAGATTTCAGTGCCACGAGTGTGCTGGAATCGATCGTGCCGCAAAATCATGCTTTGGTCAAAAGATATCGCCGTTATGGCTAATCGTGACCAAAACGGGGATCAACCGATCAGTTCTGAGTTCAACAGAAAAACTAAAATACTAAATTAACGAAATAATTTTTGGGAAAAATATATGTCGTAGCGCTCTGTGTCACGATACGCACCCTAGAATAAGGGCACGAGAAGTGGGTACGTCCAGCCTACGCCGCAGTGTCGGCGGTAGAACGCTGTCCTAGGTCTCATGCATCTAACAGTATAAGGCTAAACAGTTTATACTCCCCGAATGGGGGTGACATAGCAGAATGTAAACTCAATCACATCTAAGGTAGAGCATAATGGAAGATAGATAGAACATGAAATCTAAAAGAGATACAGCAGATAGAAGTCTAAGTGTTTAAGATACACCAACCCAAAAATACATCTCAAAGCTCAAATACAGTAATCCATAAAATAAGTACAACTTAAGACAACTGAAAATAAGCTATAATCAAACCCTAACTATCTATACAACCTCTACTGTGTCTCCTCTAGGCTAGCAGACAACCTCCAGGCTATCTGTAAAATTTATCAACAGGTCCAGTCAGGACGGGAACGAACACATATCTCTCAAACAGTTCATAGCAGGTTAGGAGTATAAATCATGCAATAGAGTAAAATACAGGAAGTGCTGAATGGAAGTACGAGGTAAACAGGAGATATTTTGTAAATGAAAGTAAATACATGATAGTAGAGACTGTAAGTGGCTACGTGATTTAGAGTACAATATGGTTATGTAAAAGGCTTAGGGGCACATGAATACAACTAAGGAGGCACATGAATACAGCTACTGGGGATAGTGTTCACATAACCAATTCTACTCACCCCGCCCCAATCAATACACAAGGATCCATTCAAATTACGTTATAGGCACATGAATACAGCTAAGATACGTGAACTCATGTAATGAGTAGTACATGAGGCACATGATAAAGCACATGAAAGCACATGAAGCACATGAAAGCACATGAGAACATGTAAAAACATGAACTAGTACGAGTACAAGGAGTACCTGATGCACATGATAAAGTACATGAACATAAATATCCGATGCACCCGTAGAGGGATAACATCTCAGGAAAGGATCCATATAGTACTAATCCGTGAAGATACGTGTCAGCATCAAGTAGAGTAATCTAGAGAAAAAATATAATCCAGATAAGTATGAAAAGATCAGAGAATGTACTCGCCTGGTGTCTGAATGTCCAAAGTAAATATACTGTCCGAGGAGAGGTGTTTGGCTCCTAATCAGAACAGCACAAGTCACAACAAGTTCAAAATGGTAATATGCAGTTCTACTATGCATTCTACATGATTCTAGGTCCATCTAGACCAAAGTCAACTCTTGGTCAACTTGGTCAACCCTGAAAGTCAAACCTAGGTCAACTTTGGTCAAACTAGGTCTAACAAGTCTAAATTAGGTCAAACAAGTTATTCTAGGTCTAAACAAACTAAGTATATACAAATCAAGTATCCAAGATAGCTACTAACTCATAGCCTAAGTCACTTGCTAAACCAAGCACAAAACTAAACCATAAGCTAACAAGGCACACAAACTTAGTCATATAATGTATATATATTATTTACATTCACATATTCATATACATAGATATATATAGGAAAGCTATATATATAGGCACATACATATATATATATAGAGAGAGAGAAAGAGAGGTAAAAGAGTAAGTGAGTATGTGTGTGTTTGGCATGTGTGTGAAAGGATATGTGTTAATGTTCTAAAATTTAGTGATAGGTAGGTGTATGTGACATGGGATACATGATGTCAAAGGGTGTATGAATGCATGTGTGTAAAAGGTTATAGGTTAACTCAGTTTATAGAAATACATACATACATACATACCTTGTATACATGCATACATACATATCATGTATATTAAATTTACATGATACATACATGTATACTTGTATTATATTATACTTACATCCATGCATATTAGATACTTGTATTTATATTAACATATTGCAAACATTTATTTCGTTCACAGCATCTATGCATTACCTACATGTTTTATACATATGCATATATTGTATATTCATATCATTTCATACATTAACATAGAGACATACAAACATGCACACATCATATATTTCATACCTTGCATTACCCTACATATCATGTTATATATTATCATTCCTTTTATATATTACATTATCTTTAAGTTGAATACATCATATATGGATACAATACATTATCTTGCATGCTTGCATTCATACATTACATTTTATATTACCTATATACATGTATTTCCTCCATTCATTCATACTTGCATCATATACTCTACATTACCATACATGTTATCATTATATATTGTATTACAATATTTATACAATATGCATTCATATCTATCATTACATATATATCTTGCATTCATATCTAGCATTCATTATATACTTTCATGCATACATTGTATATCATTCTTTTATTCATACATTGCTCATATGCATTATATTAATTGCCTTCCTACATGCTTGCATTCAACCATATATATACATTAATGTAAAGAGAATATATATCATATATATATATATATATTATTTTATTCATGTAATATATCATGCATTACATACTCTATATTCATTTAATATCCATACTACATAGGCTCATAGGTTACACAAAATGCATATATCGTATAATCACTCTTCTACTTAAAACCAATATTGTACCAATTGGGCATTCACTAAATTCTAGGATTAAAGTACGTTATAGATCTTTGTGTTGGCTTTCCGAAACTTTAAACGGATCGCATTTTCGTGTCCGGAAGCTCCCGGAATCGCAAAAATACTGAAACGCGTTCGTCTTTCGTATAGCTGACACTCAAATAATTCTACAGAAAGTTACAGAAAGAATTGGCTTATTTAAATATATATTTGGAAAGCTACTTCGATACAGTTCTTTTAATGAAAACTGGAAATAAATCGGAGTTTTAAGCTAAAAGTTATGATATTTCTGAGTTGCTATTGCTACTAAAAACGTGGATAAATATTATGACGAATTTAGGTAGTTTGAGACAAAAGAAACACAAGTATATAACATAATATATCAAGAACTCACTCTCTACACTAATATATATATGAGACACTACAGAACACATCTCCAATACAAAAATATGAGATTAAACATGTAATAATTCATTCATATATAACAACAACACATAGTGTGTCCAAATTTGGGATTTTCCCACATGGACACAACCACAACACAAAGGACACTCCTATGACCTCCAAATGGACACAAAATAGACACAAATGGAGATACAACTATGGGGGTCATTCCTATGGGTTCAAAATATTTCTATATGCATGTAGGGATGGATTAGAGGCGAGATTATACCTTCCGGGAGAGAGATTCAAAAGAAAATCCTTCCGACACAACACCGACACGTAGAGATTCTAAAAGGACACGAACGAGCTCCGAATCCTCCCAAACTTGGCTATCACCCTCTAACCATGGAGTAGAGGAGAAATGAAGAAGATTTGGTGGAAGAAAGGGTTGATTTGGAGATGAAATCAATGGAGGTTCATCTCTAAATTAATTTGGAGAAGAACAAGAGAGAGAAAGTGGATGAAAACAAATAAATGAAGGAGTGACTCACTCCTTATCTCCCCTATAGGTGGCTGCCCAAAAAGGGTGAGGTGTCCCCTATTTGAATGTCCAAAATGCCCTCCACTAATCTGTTTGATTTAAATTAGGAATGGGTTAAAGGTTGAGGTCATTTTAGTCTAGTTTTAAGTCTCTAATTAAACTAAATCTATCCATAAATAATTAGTCTAACTACTAACTAAAATTAATATCATGTGGACTAAAATTAATATCATGTGGGCCATGCCTAACTAGTGTGTGGGTCCCACTAGAGTCAAACTACCCCCCGGGTCCCCGTTTCAAGTCGGATTGAGTTGAAATTGAAACCCGACTCAAATAACCCCAAAACAATATCATAAATAATAAAATAAATTTCAACCCCAAAATAATATCATAAATAATAAAATAAATTTCAAAAATATTCGAAAATGTAAAATGACAAAAATACCCCTATTTCTGAAAACTGGGGATTACAAATCTATCTACCTTAAAAAAATTTCGTCCTCGAAATTAAAATAAAGCAATCACAGAAAACACATGTAGAAAACAATCTCATTCAACTACTTTCAAAAAAAAACCAGCAATAAAAAAATCTCTTTGAGGCACATCAAACATTTGTAAATAAAAACTGATACGTGTCCGCTACGGACACAAAACCATCACAAAATCACACCTATCAAAGGTCAAAATCAACAATCACCAACGCAATAATATCAAAATAATTCAAAGAGGTCAAATGCAAAATATCCTTAGGCCAGAAATGACATTAAAATATCCTAATCACATGGTTAGGCTCTAGGTCAAACAGTCTCTAGGTTTCACTAGCAAAATATCAAAGTCACCAGTCATAATTTTAAATAGTTTTAAAATGATTTAAAAATTACCAAAAATCATATCATGATTTAAATGTCAAATCAATAAATGATTAAAATTACAAAATTTCAAAATTGTCCTCATTTTAAAAAACTGGGTGTTACAAGTCTATCCACCTTAGAAAAATTTTGTCCTCGAAATTAAAATGTTTATACTCCTTCTAGGTCAAACCCCCCCCCACAATCAAAGTCTCAAAACTTAAACAATCATACGATCTAAAAGGATAACATACATGATCATGGCATATAGTGGTAGTGAAAGTCTCATCTAGGTATACTAGTCATGCTAGACCAAAACGGTCATAGGGTATCAAAATACACAAGCAATCTAGGGTGCTAAACTAGAAAAGATACAGAAATAACAATCATCAAAACTGTAAGGCAGTCTACCATCCTATATGAAACTGGTACTTATCAAAATAAAATAAAGAAAGGTAACTACCAATTATCTATAAAGGGTTCAGAAAAATCAAAATCAAAAGTTAAGGAATGAAAGTCACTTACATGGAAATCCAATCACAATATGTATATATATAGAGGGTGTGTTAGAGAGGGAAAAGCTAGCATTATGTAAAGGTTATGTGGTTCGTGTGTGTATGGGTATATATGGACATGTTCATATGGTTAGATAGTAGGCATGGGTGTATGTGGAATATACATGAAGAGTATAGGAGGATTTGGGTTTCAAAACAATAGCTATCCAGTTACACTACTCATGGCATATTGGTTAAACAATCTACAACACACAACCTATTTACTCATAACGTGCATGGCTAACCATATACATATATATACGTAAGGAGGTAGAGATTTAGTTATGTATCTATATACATTATAACATGTATGCATAAACTCTATATATATCTATACAGGTATATGAACATAACATAGAGAGGAAAGGTTAGGTTTACATGGCAGTGTATACTAAGTTAGGGTGTGGGTGTCACTATACAGGGTTATAGCTTTAGTAATGAATGGTTAGACCCAGTTTTAGTTCAGCATTTACATACGAGAATCTGAAATAAGCTAACATTTAAACCAGTATAATATTAACCAACCCAATGTTTATCACAACCTAACATGTAAGAGTATAAACCTAACATCATATCCCTACATACAACAATGTACATAGCTTCCAAAATATTACATTTAAAAAAAAATAAAACAGCAATTGAACTAAACATTTGGAATCCAATATTAAGGGTTAATATGCACACAGTCTTAGATTTGACAAATTCAAACACAAAACTCAACTAATTTTTTTTGAATTGAAACCATGTGTATAACATACATGTGCAGTGATGTAAACATAACTAATAACATAAAATTTATATTTAAATTACGAGTTTAAGCTGGAAAAAGCAGAGAACCAGAAATATTGGGGTTTTGACAATTTAAACATCAACAACATATTAATATGTATTTAGATAGGTTGGAAATCAAAGTGTAGCATGCATACGTATCAGGAAAGTGTCCGCTATATATATATATATATATATATATATATATATATATATATATATATATATATATATATATATTCATATATATTCTCATGTCCCAATATAAAAATTTAATTCTACGTTAAGACCAACATTTAGATTCCTACCAAGATTGTAAAGTAGGTGATTGGTGTAATCAAGACAGTTTTATTATTGTCATTATTATTTAATACAAGGATAGTAGCAAGAAGGAATAACAATAAAATTTGTTCTGCTTATTTGTTAAAAGAAGGAACCCTTTTGAAATCCAGAGTTAAAATATCAAATCCAAGATAAGGTTTAGCAAAAATCATCAATTCATTGTATTAAGAAGAAATTCATAGTAGGAAGTTACACAAAGGTTTATAAAACAGCTAAACCTACTCCCAAGTTAAATAATAAGAAATAAAACAAAACAAACAAATAATAATTCTTTTTTTTTTGAAGGACTGGAACAAAAGTAGAGAAAACATGTTCGAAAATATTTAAGGTACAATCTGATAATCATATGCGTCTATCCAAAATTATGGTACTCTAAATCCTCGTCATACTAGTAAGCAAGGCTACGATAATCACAAAGTCCTCGACTTAGGCACATACCTCTAGAATCGTGGTATTTAACATTTTCGCGATGCCGCTAGCTTGGCTGCAAAAATCTTAAATTCCCACACCCGAGAAATATATCCAAAATCAGACTATATGTCCTCACCATGCTGGCTAATGTGACTATAGAAGACTAGATTCCAAAACTTATATGACCTAGCCCATATAATTTTATCTTGACAAAAATTAAAATTAAATCAACAAGGAATACCCAAAAATCAAATTTATCAACGAACATCAAGATTCAAAAATGAACAAAAATCCATCAAGTCATATAAATACAAACTCGGATGCAACAGCTAACATCAAGATCCAAAACTCAACAATCATCATCAAATCAATAACTACAAACTCAAATTCAACAATAATCCATCAAAATCAAGTTCAACAACAGAAAGTAAAGATAAATCAAATCAAGGGAAGAAGAGTTTTCAAATCGAAGTTAAAATAAGATTCTCCAGGGTCATCCCAGGAATCTCTCAAGGGATCCTAACTGTGATTGAGTACCTTCAAAATATATCCTAATCCTACTGCAGGCTGTAGTGGTACTCTAGTTCGAATACTACTACACAAACTCGACCTGCATGGGCCACCACTAAAAACGTGTCACGACCCGCACCCTAGAATAAGGGCACGAGAAGTGGGTACGTCCAGCCTACGTCGCAGTATCGGCGGTAGAACGCTGTCCTAGGTCTCATGCATCTAACAGTATAAGGCTAAACAGTTTATACTCCCCGAATGGGGGTGACATAGCAGAATATAAACTCAATCACATCAAGGTAGAGCATAATGGAAGATAGATAGAACATGAAATCCAAAAGAGATACATCAGATAGAAGTCTAAGTGTCTAAGATACACCAACCCAGAAATATATCTCAAAGCTCAAATACAGTAATCCATAAAATAAATACAACTCAAGACAACTAAAAATAAGCTATAATCAAACCCTAACTATCTATACAACCTCTACTGTGTCTCCTCTAGGCTAGCAGGCAACCTCTAGGCTATCCGTAAAATTTATCAACAGGTCCAGTCAGGACGAGAATGAGCACATATCTCTCAAACAGTTCATAGCAGGTTAGGAGTATAAATCATGCAATAGATTAAAATACAGGAAGTGCTGAATAGAAGTACGAGTAAACATGAGATATTTTGTAACTGAAAGTAAATACATGATAGTAGAGACTGTAAGTGGCTACGTGATTTAGAGTACAATATGGTTATGTAAACGGCTTAGGGGCACATGAATACAACTAAGGAGGCACATGAATACAGCTACTGGAGATAGTGTTCACATAACCAATTCTACTCACCCCGCCCCAATCAATACACATGGATCCATTCAAGTTACGTTATAGGCACATGAATACAGCTAAGATACGTGAACTCATGTAATGAGTAGTACATAAGGCACATGATAAAGCATATGAAAGCACAAAAAGCACATGAAAGCACATGAGAACATGTAAAAACATAAACTAGTACGAGTACAAGGAGTACCTGATGCACATGATAAAGTACATGAACATAAAATACCCGATGCACTCGTAGAGGGATAACATCTCAGGAAAGGATCCATATAGTACTAATCCGTGAAGATACGTGTCAGCATCAAGTAGAGTAATCTAGAGCAAGAATATAATCCAGATAAGTATGAAAAGATCAGAGAATGTACTCGCCTGGTGTTTGAATATCCAAAGTAAATATACTGTCCGAGGAGAGGTGTCTGGCTCCTAATCAGAACAGCACAAGTCACAACAAGTCCAAAATGGTAATATAAAGTTCTACTATGCATTCTACATGATTCTAGGTCCATCTAGACCAAAGTCAACTCTTGGTCAACTTGGTCAACCCTGAAAGTCAAACCTAGGTCAACTATGATCAAACTAGGTCTAACAAGTGTAAATTAGGTCAAACAAGTTATTCTAGGTCTAAACAAACTAAGTATATGCAAATCAAGTATCCAAGATAGCTACTAACTCATGGCCTAAGTCACTTGCTAAACCAAGCACAAAACTAAACCATAAGCTAACAAGGCACACAAACTTAGTCATATAATGTATATATATTATTCACATTCACATATTCATATACATAGATACATATAGGAAAGCTATATATATATAGGCACATACATATATATATATATATATATAGAGAGAGAAAGAGAGGTAAAAGAGTAAGTGAGTATGTGTGTGTTTGGCATGTGTGTGAAAGGATATGTGTTAATGTTCTAAAATTTAGTGATAGGTAGGTGTATGTGACATGGGATACATGATATCAAAGGGTGTATGAATGCATGTGTGTAAAGGTTATAGGTTAACTCATTTTATAGAAATACATACATACATACTTACCTTGTATACATGTATACATACATATCATGTATATTACATTTACATGATACATACATGTATACTTGTATTATATTATACTTACATCCATGCATATTAGATACTTATATTTATATTAACATATTACAAACATTCATTTCATTCATGCATCTATGCATTACCTACATATTTTATACAGATGCGTATATTGTATATTCATATCATTTCATACATTAACATAGAGACATACAACACATACACACATCATATATTTCATACCTTGCATTACCCTACATATCATGTTATATATTATCATTCCTTTTATATATTACATTATCTTTAAGTTGAATACATCATATATGGATACAATACATTATCTTGCATGCTTGTATTCATACATTACATTCTATATTACCAATATACATGTATTTTCTCCATTCATTCATACTTGCATCATATACTCTACATTACCATACATGTTATCATTATATATTGCATTACAATATTTATACAATATGCATTCATATCTATCATTACATATATATCTTGCATTCATATCTAGCATTCATTATATACTTTCATGCATACATTGTATATCATTCTTTCATTCATACATTGCTCATATGCATTATATTAATTGCATTCCTACATGCTTGCATTCAACAATATATATACATTAATATAAAGAGAATATATATCATATATATATATATATTATTTCATTCATCTAACATATCATGCATTACATACTCTATATTCATTTAATATCCACACTACGTAGGCTCATAGGTTACACAAAATGCATATATCGTATAGTCACTCTTCTACTTAAAACCAATACTATACCAATTGGGCATTCACTAAATTCTAGGATTAAATTATGTTATAGATCTTTGTGTTAGCTTTTCGAAACTTTAAACGGATCGCATTTTCGTGTCCGAAAGCTCCCGAAATCACAAAAATACCGAAACGCGTTCGTCTTTCGTACAGCTGACACTCAAATAATTCTATAGAAAGTTACATCAAGTATTTGACTTATTAAAATATATATTTGGAAAGCTAAATTCGATACGGTTCTTTTAAAAAAAACTGGAGATAAATCGGAGTTTTAAGCTAAAAGTTATGATATTTCTAAGTTGCTATTGCTACTAACAACGTGGATAAATATTATGACGAATTTAGGTAGTTTGAGACAAAAGAAACACAAGTATATAACATAATATATCAGGAACTCACTCTCTACACTAATATATATATATGAGACACTATAGAATACATCTCCAATACAAAAATATAAGATTAAACATGTAATAATTCATTCATACATAACAACAACACATAGTGTGTCCAAATTTAGGGTTTTTCCACATGGACACAACCACAACACAAAGGACACTCCTATGACCTCCAAATGGACACAAAATGGACACAAATGGAGATACAACTATGGGGATCATTCCTATGGGTTCAAAATATTTCTATATGCATATAGGGATGGATTAGAGGAGAGATTATACCTTCCGGGAGAGAGATTCAAAAGAAAATCCTTCCGACACAACACCGACACGTAGAGATTCTAAAAGGACACGAACGAGCTCCGAATCCTCCTAAACTTGGCTAGCACCCTCTAACCATGGAGTAGAGGAGAAATGAAGAAGATTTGGTGGAAGAAAGGGTTGATTTGGAGATGAAATCAATGGAGGTTCATCTCTAAATTAATTTGGGGAAGAACAAGAGAGAGAAAGTGGATGAAAACAAATGAATGAAGGAGTGACTCACTCCTTATCCCCCCTATAGGTGGCTGCCCAAAAAGGGTGAGGTGTCCCCTATTTGAATGTCCAAAATGCCCTCCACTAATCTATTTGATTAAAATTAGGAATGGGTTAAAGGTTGAAGTCAATTTAGTATAGTTCTAAGTCTCTAATTAAACTAAACCTATCCATAAATAATTAGTCTAACTACTAACTAAAATTAATATCATGTGGACTAAAATTAATATTATGTGGGCCATGCCTAACTAGTGTGTGGATCCCACTAGAGTCAAACTACCCCCCCGGGTTTCCGTTTCAAGTCGGATTGAGTTGAAATTGAAACCCGACTCAAATAACCCCAAAACAATATCATAAATAATAAAATAAATTTCAACCCCAATATAATATCATAAATAATAAAATAAATTTCAAAAATATTCAAAAATGTAAAATGATAAAAATACCCCTGTTTTTGAAAACTGGGGATGACACTCTGTGTTAGCTTTCCGAAACTTCAAACGTTCGTGATTTCGATTTCTGGTTCTCCCGGAATCTCGAAAACACCAAAACGTGTCAAGTTTCGGACAACCGACACACTACAAATTGTCCAGAAATTTAGGTTCAGAAATTACGAAAATAAATTAGATATTCAGAAACTATACCTCAATACGTTTCCAACAAAAAAAGCGGCACGTGAAAATGAGGTCCGAGTTGATAGCAATCGCCTCGGGAAGTCGGGAAATCACCAGGATCAAACTCCAAAAAGGAGGAGGCTATAATTAATTAGGGTTTGTGAAAATACAATGCATATATATAGGAGAGAGAGAGGCGGTTACTGTAGCAGCGCCGACAGGTGGGCCCCCCGGATGGATTATTGGGTAATTATTTATTTAATTCAGAAAATCATTTAAAAATTATTTTAAGTCCAAATAAATCAAAATAAATTGCAGAAAAATCCAGAAAATTTTTAGAAAATTCTAGAAAATATTTCTAAGTGTCTAGAATCTAAATAAAATATTTTTAACACAAAATATCATCTTGTGACCTCACAGTAAATTTCCAAAGCCTATAAAATATTATTTCTATAGGTTTTAATTATATAAAAATTCCCAAAAATTCTAAAAAAATCTAAAAAAATTCTAAAATATTCTAGAAAATATTTTTAGTCATTTAGAGCCCAAATAAAAATATATTTGGTCCCGAAATACCCCCGTATGACCTTACAGAAAATCCTGAAAGTCCTAAAAAATAATAAAATCTTAAATATTAAATACCTACAAATATCCAAAAAATGTAGAAAAATATAAAATAGCTAAATAATACATATATAAGCTATCTAGAGGTCATATGACCTTAATATGGTCATAGCCCACCTACAAGCTTTGGCATGACTCACAATGGCCATTAAAATTAATCATAAACAAATAAAATTAAAAAATTAAAAAAAAATTGGGAAGTGGGCTTACACGATAGTTGATTTGAGATGAACCTGAATATTGGTTGATTGGTTAGTATGTCATACGATTAAGTTAGCGGTAAGCACGAGCGTGGCTCGGATTGAGGGAACACCTAGGCTAAGTCTGTGCGCGAGAGTCGTTGAATATCGAGTGATAAGTCAATAAGTAAGTACTCAGTTAGTTTTAAGGACGAAACTTTTTTTGAGTGGTGTATGATGTATTACCCCATCTCGCTCAGTCAATCGGAGGATTCGAAACACTGACGGCGTTCGGACTTAGCATGCAACGGCGACCCGAAGGCCCGCTCGGTCAAGGCGACTCCTCGAATCTGGTGGGATAGTTTCGATGAACTCGCCTCATCTTAGCCTTCACGTAAGAAATTGCATATTTTCAACTTGCACAAATAGGCTTGATAATAAAAGAGACGAATCCATATAGATAAGGAAAATAATCCCGACGGGTCGAATTGAGTTAGAATATGGAAGGGTCCAACTGTCCTCTTAGAGTTGGTGCACGGCGTGCTTTGAAAATGACACTCGATCCTTTGTCCCATGGCTTGGAAGAAGGAAAGTTGGTATTCGCCGCAAAGCTAAGAGTTAGCCTAAGTCATAGCCGTTGCCCGCATAAACGTTTTATAAAGCATGTACGGTCCCATCGTCCAAGGCTTGGCATAGCCTTGGGTTGCCCATGAGTTAAGTTGTATTGTACGGCTTGTGACATAAGTCTAGGTACCCAAATGACTGGGTCGTTCAAAGTCGAATGCGTGTACGGTACATTCCCCCGATGCGAGGCTTGACTTAGCCTTTGCTCGTCAAGTTGCTGCACGATTGAATTAGGCTAAGTTATGCTAGGCGATTGAAGTCCTTTCTAAGCACTGTCCTACGTTCCTGCGGATGTCTAAATTACTTGGTTCCACGACCGTAAGGCCCGTCATATAGAGTATGACTTGGGTGGTAGTGTGTCGCATAGAGTTTAGGTCGGTTTAAGGCACGATGCCCGGACTTAGTGTTTTGATTTCAAGTTGAGTTTAGAAAAAGGGCTATCAAATGGTCGTTCTGAGTTGAGTAAAATGATAGGGTAACATGGAAAAATGCTCGCGACCGGGGGTCGTCGAGACGGTCTCAAATGATAGAAATCTTGATATTGGTTTTGAAAGAGATGGTAACACTGGAAGAAAAATGACTGTGTGAGACGTTAGTTCGAGTCGAGTCTTGCATGGTCATTGGACAACTTGTCGACAAGGAGGAGTTTCTACGAGCGGTGTAACACCCACTTTTCTAAAATGAAGGTAATTTTGAACTTTCGTAAAAGTTTATTATTTAATAATAGGATTTATGATTTATGGGAATTTTTAATTAATTTAATACTATTTAAAATTGGTGAATTATAATTTTGATGTGTTAGCTAGTGAACCCTAGAAATGTTGAGCCTAGAGACTAACCATGACCATGGGGACCTAACCATATGATTAGAATAACTATTTACAACTTTTTAGGCTAAGGGTATTTTGGTCATTTTGTGACTTTTGAATTATTTAGGATTTTGATTAATTCGTAAATTTTAGATTATTTTAATAATATTTAAATTGACGTATTATGATTTTGGTCATTTTTCATATTTTAATATTTTGGGAATTTTTATATATTTTAATATTGATTTTACGGGATTTGTTTAGTCGGGTTTGAGTTTCGTTTCGTTCCGACTTGTGTTAGTGACCCGGATAGCTTAGACTGTAGACGGGATCCCAAGATTAGTTACTTATGGCCCACAAACCCCATTAATTAGGTTAGTGAGTTTAGACTAATCCCACTTGTTAGATTGGTTAGGTTAGAGGCTTAAATTTAACCCTTTTGATCCCAAACTTGAACCTAACCTAAAATTAACCAAGATAACTAGTTGAGGCCTTATTGGGCTTTCCTCCAAGGCCCAAATAGGGTTTAATGGCAGCCACTATAGCTAGGTTAGCCTTCCTTCCTTTCATTTCATTCCATCTTGCCTCTTTTCCTTCACAAAGTGTTCTTTCCCAAATTAGATAGCTTCCCTCTTTGATTTGATCTCTAAATCCTTACATCCCTCCACCAAAACTTCCATCCAACCTTCTCATACTACAAAGGGAGGGTGCTAGCAAAGATTTGGAGCAAAGTTCATGGAGGAGTGTCCTTTTTGCAAGATCTTCGTGTCGGAGCCGTGTCCTTAGGAGTATCATTGGGATTCCACTCCCAATAGGTAAAACCAACCCTCTAAATTGATTTCCTATGTATATTAGTTAGTTTTGAATCCATATGATCTACCCCCATGCATGTATGCCATTTAGATTCAAATTTGAGGCCATTTGGAGCTCTCTTGAGGATTTTAGATATGTGTCTTGTGTCCTACTTGATAGATCCCAAATTAGGACACCCCATGTGTATGTATGTATGATAATAGTTTAAATAGATATTTAAATTCAGTTTTAGAATGGTTAGAGAGTTGATTGGTCTTAGTTAGGTTGGTTAGAATGAGTTTCATTTGGATACCTATGTTGGTATCCAAGTATCTTGGCCTACATATGTTTCTTTTGTCCAAAATAACTCAAATTCGTTATAATATTCATCCACGTTTTTATTAACCAAAGCAATTTAAAAATGTCATAACTTTTAGCTTAGAACTCCGATTAATCTTCCGTTTTTTTAAAAGAACCGTATCGAAGTTAGCTTTCCAAATATATATTTTAATAAGCCAAAATTGTGCTGGAACTTTCTGTAAAACTATTTGAGTGTCAGCTGTCCGAAAGACGAACGCGTTTCGGTGTTTTCGCATTTTCGGGAGCTTCCGGACATGTAAATGCGATCTGTTTGAAGTTTCGGAAAACTAAAACGAAGGGCTACGACATACTTTAATACTAGAATTTAGTGAAGGCCAAATTGGTACAGTATTGATTTTAAGTAGAAGAGTGACTATACGACATAGGCATTTTGTGTAACCTATGAGCCTATGTAGTATGGATATTAAATGAATGTAGAGTATGTAATGCATGATATGTTAGATGAACGAAATGATATATATATATATATATATATATATATATATGATATATATCCTCTTTAAATTAATATATATATGGTTGAATGCAAGCATGTAGGAATGTAATCAATGTAATGTATGTATTCACATATATTTTGAGTTAAACATATGAGTTTGTATGCATATATTATATATATGTATGTATGCAGGAATGAATGTAATATAACGTAGAGTATGCATATATGAATATAATGTATACAAGTATATAATGTATTCAAATATGTATGTATGCATTTATGTATGTATGTATAGGTGAATGAATGAATGCAAGTATGCATATATGATATGTATGTAGGCATGTATGCAATGTGTCACTCCCCGTTCCCAGAATACGTATTTTTATACATGTACTTTTATACATGTACTGCTTGAAGGTATTTGTTGAATGCTTATCATACATTTATTATGTAATTTTATGCTAATTAATTTTTCCGTATTTTATTTTCTGCTTTTGCTTAAGCCCTTGGTTTATTTTGTTCATGTTGAACCAACTTGGTTTAGCTTGGTTCATCATGATCAGGGGTGGATGGCCTAGATCTTGTAGGAAGGAATAGGTGGTGGAGATTTGGACTTGGCTTGATATTTATACCCCTTTTACTTTTCTCTCTCTTCATTACTCTCATTTACTTCTTCTTCATCCTCTATTACTCTTCCACCAAACTAGAAAGCTTAGGCAAGTACAACCTGCTTCATGATGGATCTCAAGTATTATTGTTACATTCTCTTCCTTACTTGATTTCAAGTCTCTGTAGAACTTGGAGTTTTTTTATTTTCGTGGGTGTATGTTTGTAGATCTAAGTTTATGTTACTTTCGGTTTTTCTTGGTTTTGACCTATCAAACTTTTTTTGTTTTCAAAATCTAGTTGTTCTATGTTGTAGAGAATTTTATTCTACCCTATTTTGACCTATGGAAGTCCAATTTTGGCTTGGATTGTTAGGTTGGGAAGTCTGGGAACCCCAAACTTCCCAGGATCATCTTCTCAAAAAAGTTGGAAAAGAAGAACAGTGCCTGCCGTATAGGCACTCCAGTCTTTATGCGGCTCCTTTTTGGCCGTATAGGCACTCCAGTTTTCATACGGCTCTTTTTTGGCCGCATAGGCACTCCAGTCTTCATGCGGCTCCTTTTTGGCCGCATAGGCACTCCAGTCTTCATGCGGCTGTCCCCTTTGCCGCATAGGTACTCCAGTCTTCATGCGGCTATCCCTCTTGCCGCATGGCTTTGGTTGACTTTAGCCGCATGGCCCCTGTTTCTTCCTTGCCGGATGCCCCCTGTTTCCCCTTGCCGTATGGCCCCTGTTTCCCCCTGGCCGCATGCTGCATGACCGTTTGGCTCTTGCCGCATGGCGATCTTTGGCCGCATAGGCCCTTGGCTCCCGGGCCGCATGGGATTCTGACTTACTCTGGCCGCATAGATGGCCATCCATCTACTGCCGCCTTTGAGCTGTTTCTTGTCCCAAATTGACATTGATTGTTACCTTGACTAATGATTGATCATGCGTTCCTAGTTGTAACTAAGAGACTAGCTAGTCGTCTTATGGAATTGAATGAGACACGTTCATGTATGAACCATGAACCATTGCGATCGACTAGCCCATCCGAACATTGGCATATAGACACATGTTAACTTCTATTTTTCTGCAAAAGCAACAGGTGTATCTTACAGTCAAGGCATAATTATTCCGTGGCTAGGTTTAATTGTTACATTACGCTATGTAAGACCTACAACCTAACCGCACGGGCATCGTTGTAGAGTTGTGCATATCGTACTCTGTACGAAAGTACTCATTCTGAATGACCATGATCCACGGCATGAGATTTCAATCAACATAGGGACTATTAAGTTAAATAAAATAACGATTGCATGGAGAGAATAGATTCTCGAGTTCTTACATGGCAACCATCTTGGGACAATTAGTCCTCCGACATGCTGGCTGGTTCCCACAGATACGACAAATCTGCCACTTGGGCAGGGAGTGGTATCTGCTTATACTGTTACATATATTGATGACGGGCGTCCCGCTGGGACTCGTCTAATTCATGATTGCACAATTGATTATTGGATATACTAGCCTTGCTTGTACATAGTAAGAACTGAGGATTATCTCATTGCATGTTTCCAAGACAACTTGGAACTTACAGTTAGCAAGCCATAGTAGTTGTATTGCCGTTTAAATTAATTTGTTTGTGTACTGTACCTACTCTGTTAACTACTGAGATGAGAAGAATGTCAGGACATGATGGGTCAACTTCTGTCCTTGTTTGGTCGGAAAGTTGGCTTGAAGTGTCGTGATATTGTGCGAACCCCAGTAGCAAGCAGAGATCTATTTATCATATTCTTAACTCTTATCACTGGTTCTAGTTCCTCATGTCGTGCTTCCTTGCGGTACTTGCCATTAGAGGTCTAACATCTCTGGTTTTGCATGGCCAGATTTAAAGCCAGCTCCCAAGGACTCAGCTTACTTCTACCTCCAAGATGGTCAATACTAGAGGAATGATTGCAGGAGGACACGAGTGGGTTCCTTGCTTCCCTGCTTATTTTACTACTTACTTTACTTATTGCCGTTTGGCACCGACATGTTAGTCGGACTATCTTGTACTTACCTTTACATAATTATAACTAAGTCAAACTGCAGCTGATAACAATTGTGTATACCTTACTATATCATCTGGCTATATTTTGTATAACAAGATCTCAAGAACATTTTGACTGAGCGTTTAGGACGCCTTACTGCTTTATCTTACATGTTCTCTATTATTGCTTCTTGTTTTGAATGATTGAGACAATAGATGTTGAGTGACCATAATGAGACTTTTATGTAGTATGCACCCCCTCGTCATTAGACAGCATTGATCGTATTATACGGTATTCTTCTACCCGTAATACGTAGCTGGCTGAATCATCTCCCCGCTCTCCGGTATTCCGGTTCTGTGGCGTGACACAATGTATGTATGTATACATGATATGTATGTATGCATGTATACAATATAAGCATGTATAAATGTATACATGTATGTTGTGTATCCATGTATGTATGTGTGGATACATGAATCAAGTATGTATATAGTGATAACATGAATGAACGAATGAATAAATGCATGAATGAATGTCATATATGAATGAATGAATCAATCAAAGGTATAAGTAAAATATAATGCATTGTAATGAATGTTAACATATATAATGTATAAAAGTATGTATGTAAATGTGCATGAATGTATATATCTATGTAACTATATAAATATGCATGATGTAACATATGCCTATGTATATAAATATGTATGTAATGTGGATATGCATGTATGTATGAAGATATATATTTATATATAGTATCTATTTTATATTATGTATTGTTGTGGTTCTGTCACGCCCCAGAACCAGAATACGGGAGAGCGGGGGAGCGACTCAGCCAGCTACGTATTACGGGTAGATGAATACCGTATAATACGATCAATGCTGTCTAAAAGGCGAGGGGGTGCATACTACATGAAGGTCTCACTAGGGTTACTCGACATCTATTGTCTCAATCATTCAAACAAGAAACAGTAATAGAGAACATGTAAGATAAAGCAATAAGGCGTCCCAAACACTCAGTCAAAATGTTCTTGAGATCTGGCTGTACGAAACATAGCCAGATGATATAGCAAGGTATACACAATTGTTATCAGCTGCAGTCTGACTTAGTTACAATTATGTAAAGGTAAGTGCAAGATAGTCCGACTAACATGTCGGTGCCAAACGACAATAAGTAAAGTAAGTAGTAAAACGAGCAGGGAAGCAAGGAACCTACTCGTGTCCTCCTGCAATCATTCCTTTAGTATTGACCATCTTGGAGGTAGAAGTAAGCTGAGTCCTTGGGAGCTGGCTTTAAATCTGGCCATGCAAAACCAGAGAGGTTAGACCTCTAATAGCAAGTACCTCAAGGAAGCACGACATGAGGAACTAGAACCAGTGATAAGAGTTAAGAATATGATAAATAGATCTCTGCTTGCTTCTGGGGTACGCACAATATCACGACACTTCAAGCCAACTTCCCGACCAAACAAGGACAGAAGTTGACCCGTCATGTCCTGACATTCTGCTCATCTCAGTATTTAACAGAGTAGGTACAGCACACAAACAAATCAATTTAAACGGCAATACAACTACTACGGCTTGCTAACTGTAAGTTCCAAGTTACCCTGGAAATATGTAATAAGAATTCCTCAGTTCTTACTATGTACAAGCAAGACTAGTCTACCCAATAATCAATTACGCCAATCATGAATTAGACGAGTTCCAGCGGGACGCCCATCATCAGTATACAGTAAATAAATATAAGCAGATACCGCTCCCTGCCTATGTGGCAGATTCACAGTATCTGTGGGAACCAGCCGGCATATCAGGGCACTAATTGCCCCATAGATGGCTGCCATGTAAGAACTCGGAAATCCATTCTCTCCATTTATTTAACTTAGTAGTCCCTATGTTAATTGAAATCCCATGCCGTAGATCAGGGTCATTCAGAATGAGTACTTTCGTACAGAGTACGATATGCATAACTCTACAACGATGCCCGTGCGGTTAGGTTGTAGGTCTTACATAGCGTAATACAACAATCAAACCTAGCCACAGAATAATCATGCCTTGACTGTAGAGTACACATGCCGCTTTTATAGAAAATCAGTTGAAGCCTGCACGTGTCCATATGCCAATGTTCGGGATCGTCTAGTCGATTGCAATGGTTCATAGTTAATATGAACGTGTCTCATTCAATTTTAGTAAGACGACTAGCCAGCCTCTTAGTTCCAACTAGGAATGCATGATCAATCATTAGTCAAGGTAACAATCATCATCAATTATGACAAGGCATAAAATTCAACTAGTATTCAGTATGGTCGAGTCTATAACTCTCAGGGTTAAGTTACAATCATTCTGGGTATCCATAAACCAGTCAAAACATATTGCACACTCCATACAACAATATGTATTAAAATATTAACCTATCATAATTATATCAAGTTCATGTCAAACGGAGAAATGCCATGCCGACATAAAGTAAATAAAGTATAGAGCAATAGGAACACCAAGGTTGGATTACGCCAAGGCTAATCTATACCATGACAAGTCTACACCAAAGCTTTACGCTAAGGCCACCGGTTTACGCCAAGCTTTACGCTAAGGCAAATACGCGCGTAAATAAAGTATGCGTAAAGAAGTAACGTTACGCGTAAACTCGTACGCGTAAAAGAATAATATTATGCGTAAACCAAAATCGCGTAAAGGAATTACGCCAAGCCAAGGAGTACGCATAAAATAGAGCTACGCGTAAAGAACATGGTTCCACGTAAGACTTGTACGCGTAAAAGAATAGAGTTACGCATCAAACACTATACGCGTAAAGAATAACGTTACGCGTAAAACATTGTACGTGTAAAGAGTCGAGTTACATGTAAAACATCGTATGCGTAAAGGGTCGAGCCACGCGTAAAGGTTGCACGTGTAAAGAGTCAAGTTTACGCACGAATGAATACGCGTAAAGAGTAATACGCCAAGCCAAGTCGACTTGCGTAAAACAGATTCACGCTGACACGAATGATCATGGGCGTAGAGCTCAAAATTACACGGACACATAAAATGCGGGCGTAAAGTTAATGCCTATGCGAGCACGTATAACGTGAGCGTAAAACTCCTTCCGAACTCCAAATTCCATGGGACCTTCATTCCAAGCCAAAAATGGGATTTCTATGGGCCAGAATGGCGTATAACACGAATCTCAACAGCATGGAACGATCAAAACTTAGAAATAAGGAAGTTTGATAGATCAAACCCACAAAATCCAAAAATGGCAATTTCTAGATCTACTAAAAACGGAACTTCAAAATAAAAAATGCCAAGTCCTAAGCTATCTTAGAATCACGAAAGGAAGATAAATGAACCATAAAAATGGGTTCTCATGTGGAGCAAGATGTACTTGTCTATGGGTTTGGTAGGTGGAGAGAGTTATGAGGAAGAAGAAGAGTAAATAAGAAGGAGGAGTAATGAAGAGAGAGAAAGGGTTGAGACTTTAAATGAAGATATGGCAGGTGGGGAGTTGGGTTCGATTCATGATGAACCATCAAAATATGGAAACAAACCGAACCAAGCCGAACCCAAGGGCCAAAAATAAAATACAGAAAAATAATTAACAAAAAATTAAAGGAATTAAATACAGAATAAATTCATGATAAATATTAAATAA
This sequence comes from Iris pallida, assembly GCA_029216955.1. Lineage (NCBI taxonomy): Eukaryota > Viridiplantae > Streptophyta > Magnoliopsida > Asparagales > Iridaceae > Iris > Iris pallida. The sequence continues at coordinate 29,923,353 of JANAVB010004800.1, read as the reverse complement.
ATATATTCAAGCAGTACACGTATTAAAATACGTATTCTGGGAACGGGGAGTGACAGGTTCACATTGCCTTGTGATTGTGTGAGTGCTAGCCTAGGCTTGGTTAGACCTAGTGAGACTTGTTAGACTTGTTTGGGCTAGAACTTGACCTAGTTGACCTAGTTTGACTAGTGTGGTTGACTAGAGTTGACCAAGTATTGACTTTAGTCTAGCTTGACCTAGACAACATGTAGATGCATTGTAGCAGTCTATTTTACTATTTTGGACATGTAGTGACTTGTACTGTTCTATAGGAGCCAGACACCACTCCTCGGACAGTATATTCTCTTCATATATTCAGGATACTAGGCGAGTACATTCTCTGATCATTTCATAACTTGCTTAGGATTATATTCCTGCTCTAGATTACCTTATTTGATGATGTCACAATATTATCACGGATTGGTACTATATGGATCCCTACATTGAGATGTTATCTCCCTCGGGAGCATCGGATACATCATGTCGTGTGTTTCATGTACATCGTGTATTTCTCGCTCTCATGTTATTCATGTTTCTCATGTGCTTCATGTTCGTTCATGCATGCTCGTATATTCTCATGTGCTCTCATGTTTGGTCATATTTCTTATGTATCTCATCTATAACCTATACTTCATGTGTACCCTTCATGGGCCTTCATATAAAATTCATGTGCACTCAGTTCTGAGCCCTCATGTATACTTCATGTACACCCATCTATGGGCTTTCATGTGAAAATCATGTACGTAACATAACTTGTCTGGATCTTTGTGTATTAATTAGGGTATGGGGGAGTATAAATATTCATGTGAACAATTCAAAAGTAGTATAACGATGTGCGCCTCTTTAGTATATTCATATGAAAATCCAGCCGTTCACATATCGACTTTGTACTCTAAATCACTAGTCACTGATAGTTCTCTACTTATAGTAGATATTTCTATTACAGTTCTCTATATTTACATCATGTACGTTATTTCAGTTTTATGTATCGTACTCTCTTGCATGTTTATATTTTCTAACCTGTTATGATCTGCGTGAGATGTATTATGCTCGCTCTTGTCCTAACTGGACCTGTTGAAAATTTTACAGAGGATGATGAGGCTCTGGTGTCTACCTATTATGGTGCAGCTATAGACCACACTTGTGACTTGGACCCACTTGCAGTAGAGGATCTACCACTAGTGGTTTAGACTGCTAGCTTAGACTCTTACCTTGTCTTCTCATGGATACAATATTGTATATATTGGGAGTTTGTTTTATCTGGATGTTTATGGAGATGTTATCATAGACACTTAGACTTCTTTCTTTTGTATCTCTTGTGTGGATTCGTTTATTTCTATCTATCTATCTTATTATTTTCTGCCTTATATGTGATTGAAACTGTATTCTGTTATGTCGCCTCCATTCGAAGTGTATATACTATATAGGTACCTTATATATTGTTAGATGATTGACCTAGGACAGCGTTCTACCGCCGACACTGTGACATAGGCTGGACGTACCCACTTCTTGTGCCCTTACTCTAGGGTGTGGGTCGTGACACATTTTTAGTGGTGGCCCATGCAGGTCGAGATTCGTATTTGTGCGAAGTTGTGGTAGTACAACGATTAGTTGTACTGCTGCGCACCTGCGATTATAGATAAGGAATATGTGTTAGAATGAGAGGATACTCAATCACTGTTAGAATTTTTTGAGAGATTCATGGGACGACCCTTGAGAATCTTATTTTAACTTCGATTTGAAATCTTTTTTCCTTGATTTGATTCACCCTTACTTTCTGTTATTGAATTTGATTTTTGATGAATTATTATTGAATTTTGAATTTTGAATCTTGATGTTAGTTGTTGAATTTGAGTTTGTATATATATATATATATATATATATATATATATATATATATATATATATATATATATATATATATATATATACATATTTTTGGAATTAAGGTTTAACCTGATAACATACTTGATAAGGACAGTGAGAAAGGTAAAAGTCTACTTTATTTATGGAGTTTAGAATTTATCGCAGTCATATTTGCTAGCATGACAAGGACGTAGAGCCTGATTTAGATATACTTATCCTAATTATGAAATCTAGATTTTCTTGCAGCCATACCGAGTGGCGTGGTAAGAATTCTAGATAACATGACTATAGGGTGTATACCTTCGTTTTGGACTCTATTGTTTATTGCAGCTAAGTTTACTGGCGTGGCAAAATTTTGACCACATGATTTCAGGAAGACGTGTATGGTATCAGATTTTATCTTAAATGGGTTCATTTCTTTTTAACAGCTGATGAAGAACAGATTTTATCATTACTTCTTTCTTGTCATTATTTCTTGTATTACCATTTTTAAAAAAATAAAATAAAACTGTCCTGATTACATCAATCACCTGTCTCGTATCTAATTCTGTCAGCTATACTTTGAAACCCTTGAATCTCTATATCTTTTCACCTTCGAAAAGTCGAGGAAGTAACGTAAATCATCTAACTCGAAAAGACTTGATTTGTTATCTTGTGATAATATTGCTAGGGGTATAATATGATGGACCTTGATATAGGTTTGGGATAGAGATACGACTGAATTTGAGGATGAAATCAAGAAAGTTATATTATCAATTTAGGAACAATCATACTTAGAGAAATCTTTTGGGTATGAATAATTCATAGATGTATTTCATAACTGATGAGGATATTCGAGGTCAACTTAGTTTCGAGAACTTGGATAAATTTTGGTTATTGATTCTTGAGACGTTACACTTTAAGGCTATGATGTTAAATTTAGAAATTTGGTAATAGAGAAGAGATTTTAACTATATGCAATGATAATACAAAATTGAATAAGATATTGTAAGAAATGGCTAGAAACAGAAAGAACGCAAGGATTTTGAGTTTTATAAAATATAAAAATTTTGTAAAAAAAATTAAATTTTAGGAGAATAATATTGAAGGTGTACATTAAAGAAAATATGAAGGTTGAATTTATAATGAAGAATAAGTTTTGTAAGGCCTAGTGGGTTTAGATTTAAATAATACAAGGAGAGTAAATTGAATAAGTTCAAGGATTGCATAAAACTTGATTTAGAGGCTTCGGATCCAATTTAGGACAAGGTGGAAGAATTTAAATTTATGATGATTAAGTGGTCAGTTTTGATTCCTAGTAAGAAGGGTATGCTTCATGAATAATGTTTCGGAACTTAGAAATTTAGCCTATGGTGATCATGGCAAGGTCAAATCTTTATGACGGAAGGATATAATTTTGATGGTAGTCATATAAAGGTTGATTTTTATATTGGGACTTATGAGATAAAAATATGATTGGCAAATGATAAACTTATTAGTATCAGAGAGAGATGATTAACTTGACTTTCCTATGAAATATTTTCTCTTGTTTTCCCTTTAAAATGAGAAATTTGACTTATTCCATATCTTTGAACCACCCTTTGAAAGTTTTCAATATCATTGAATTCAAGCTCCCTTAATCACGATCAATCGACTTTGATCATCTTTTCTTATCATATTAATATGTTGGGTCGTACTCAATTGAATTAAATTTAATTATGACCTGAATCTCCATCCTTGTATGCTGGTGCTCAGACTTTAATGACCTTATCCTCCATATTGTCCAAATCTTGATTACCCAGAATTGATCAACTTAGATCGTATCGAGACTAAATTTTCTTAATATATATTGTGCTTGAATTTCAATGCTATTGATTTTTGTCCTTTAAACTTTTGATTTTGATTTTTCTTTGAATAGTATCCCATTATAGATAATTACTAGTTATCTTTATTTTATTTTTGATAATTACCAGTTTTTATATAGGATGGTAGACTGCCTTACAACCTTGATGATTTGTTGTTTCTGTAACTTTTCCAGTTTAGCACCCCAGATTGCTTGTATGTTTTGATACCCTATGACCGTTTTGGTTTAGCATGACTAGTATACCTAGATAAGACTTTCAACTGCCACCGTATGCCTGACCCTGTATGCCATTCTTTTAAATTGTACGATTTAGGTAAGTTCTGAGACTTTGATTGTTGGGGACGAGACTCTAGAAGAAGTACGACCATCTTAATTTCGAGGACGAAATTTTCTAAGGAGGGTAGACTTGTAACACCCACTTTCTTAAATGAAGGTAATTTTGAACTTTTGTAAAAGTTTATTATTTAATAATAGGATTTATGATTTATAGGAATTTTTAATTAATTTAATACTATTTAAAATTGGTGAATTATAATTTTGATGTGTTAGCTAGTGAACCCTAGAACTGTTGAGCCTAGAGACTAACCCTGACTATGGGGACCTAACCATGTGATTAGAATGACTATTTACAACTTTTTAGGCTAAGGATATTTTGGTCATTTTGTGACTTTTGAATTATTTAGGATTTTGATTAATTCGTGAATTTTAGATTATTTTAATAAGATTTAAATTGACGTACTGTGATTTTGGTTATTTTTCATATTTTAATATTTTGGGAATTTTTATATTTTAATATTGATTTTACGGGATTTGTTTAGTCGGGTTTGAGTTTCATTTCGTTCCGACTTGTGTTAGTGACCCGGGTAGCTTAGATTATAGGCGGGATCCCAAGATTAGTTAGTTATGGCCCACAAACCCCATTAATTAAGTTAGTGAGTTTAGACTAATCCCACTTGTTAGATTGGTTAAGTTAGAGGCTTAAATTTAACCCTTTTGATCCCAAACTTGAACCAAACTTAAAATTAACCAAGAGGACTAGTTGATGCCTTATTGGGCTTTCCTCCAAGGTCCAAATAAGGTTTAATGGCAGCCATTATAGCTAGGTTAGTCTCTCTTTCATTTCATTCCATCTTGCCTCTTTTCCTTCACAAAGTGTTCTTCCCCAAATTAGAGAGCTTTCCTATTTGATTTGATCTCCAAATCCTTATATCCCTCCACCAAAACTTCCATCCAACCTTCTCATACTACCAAGGGAGGGTGCTAGCAAAGATTTGGAGTAAAGTGCAAGGAGGAGTGTCCTTTTTGGAAGATCTTCGTGTCGGAGCCGTGTCCTTGGGACACTACTAAAATAACCCCTTTTAGCGACGTCAGAATACGTCGCTAAAAAAGGAAAATCCGTCGCTAATTTCTATTAGCGACGTATTTAGCGACGAAAATTGGATGTCACGTATAGGCTTGTCGCAGATTACAATTTCGTCGTAATTCGTCGCTATTTGCGACGTCACGTTTAGTGTCGCTAGACGTCGCAACATTAGCGACAGATAGCGACGTCATCATACGTTGCCACTATAGCGACATAGGGCGACCACTTAGCGACGCCGTCAACTTTATATATGATGACATGGCATGGCAGCCACGTCAGCATTTTAGCGACGCCTAGCAACAACTTTAGCGACGTCAGCTCTCAGGTGGTCATATGCAACGTCAGCAGTATAGCGACGGATAGCGACGTTACGTCACTATTTGGCGACGTATAGCGACGTGTACAATACGTCGCAAAATAGCGCAGAACGTGCTATACGTCGCAGATGTTATAAAATAAATTAAAAAATATAATTGGTATTTTTGTTAAGCTGTGTGTCTGTGTTTACAGTGTGTGTGAAGTGCAATATTCGAACCATCGACAGTTTCGCTTACTGTTCTATGTTTTATCTTGGATAGAAAGAGCAACAGTTCAGGGTGCACTTCTCAGAGCTTCCTCTTCACGTCCTTCACCTTCTCGGGATCCTTTACGACGTCCCGAGAAAGTGAAGGACATGAAAATGAATCTCTCAGAAGTACACCCTGAACTATTGCTCTTTCTATCCAAGATAAAATATACAACAGTAATAGAAACTGTCGATGGTTTCGAACATTGCATTTCACATTCACTGTAAACACAGACACACATCATCACAAAAATACACATTATATATTTTTTAAATTTGGGCAGCACCTCCTTTGTGTATCAGATCATCGCTTATAACCCAGCGTAGGTATATTTGTCATCCCCGTCGCAGATATCATCCCAATTAACAGTCTCCCATCATAACAGTCTATAACTAATAGATGAATAACAGTCTCCCATCATAACAGTCTACAACTAAATATCATACATGTACTCAATGAAAATACCAACAAATTAAATACCACCAACATACATGTCCAACAAACATACATGTCCAACAGAGTCAAATAATATTCAAAATCAGTGTACAGAACTGTGAATGGGGCCATAGGTCCAATAAATACAAAGATGATAAAAAAAATCTACTGGATCACTGAGGACCCCTGCCGTGCATCTGGGATAGCATGTACTCATACTGCTCCTGTGGGAGCTGCACCGTAGGGGCAGTAGGAGGCAGTGCAATGTCTGGAGTCGGTGCCGTCGATGGACCGAGAGGACTTATCTGCTCCAGCTCTCGCAGTCGCTCACCATAAACAGCAAGGGTACTCACCACTCTCTCAGTACTCGCCTCAAGCGAAGCCGATACCTGAGTGAGTGAGGCAGACATGCTCCCCTGTGATCCCTCCAGCTCGACCTGTCAACGCTCTGTGCGCTGTATAGACTCGGTGAGCGTGTGAAAGCTGGCAGCTGGAGCCTGCTGCAGACTCATCAGCTCCTGTATACTGCGCTCGACCGCATCAAATCGTCCGGTGACGATCGGAGGGTCGGATCGTCGCTCGACGGCATCAAAAATCTGCTACTGCAACTCGCGATGCAGCTCCTCGATCTGACGACGAATATCCTGAGCTTATGACGACGCCTGCGAAGCCAGAGACTGCGCACTGACAGAGGAGGCCCGGGATGACTCCGAAGCCAAATACGTGTCGTAGGATCCCGTACCGTAGTATGTACCCTTCTGAAGACCGCCAACGGCGGTCATCCAGAGGTCGTCCGGCGATGGAGCTGTAGGCGGCTGGGAGGAAGTACCAGCCCCTCCATCTGCTGGCGCACTAGCAGCAGCAGCCGCCTCCTCCTGTAGCCGAACAAACTCGGCCTAGAACATGTTTGCTAACGTGTAAGTGTTTGCTAAAGTCTATATTGATATCTATTTTCCTGTTTTCTAAATTATAGTAAATTAATATAAAGAATAGAATGTACATATGCCTGCGTCGCCCTCTCGTCAATGAACTCCCCAGCCCTCCGATAGGTGACCAGGAAGACGGTCACCATGTTCGGGTCCTCACCCTTTTTTACCTGTTAAAATATATTATCTATTATTAGTATTAAAAATTCTAGCGAACTATATATAAATTAATGTCCGTCATAGGAAACGTACCAGACGACGAAAATGCTCCGTCATCGGAATGGAGCCACCACACCACTTACCGGCGCTCGACCGCGCCACCTTGGCCTTGTCAGACCGCTCCTGGTACCTGGGCTCGCTGAATCTAGCCTTCATCGCAGTCCACTGCTCTGGCGTGATCCAACCATGGATCGACTGTCCGGAGCGATCACGAGACTTCTGGTCGTGGATCGTATCACAGATGAGCTTGGCTGCGACGGCAGAAAATTGGCCCTCGATCTTCGCCGCCCGGTGTGGTAGATAGAAATAGGTCCTCTACAAGAAGTAAAATAGAAAAGTTGTATAATATACACAAATGATTATTAAAATTTAAAAATAAACAAATTTTTTACCCTGAAGTAGGCGAACCAAAAGGCCTTCCTATCTGCGGGAGCATCTGAGTAGTTAATCCAAGGCCCATCATACTTCTGCCTCAGAAATACCCCCAGCTGTCTCTGTACTGCAGAAGGCCGATATCTATACAATAATAATTTTTATGAATATATATGTACATATAATCATTTGAGAAATATATATTAATTAATTAACTTACTTCGTAGGCCCGTCCGTCCAAATCTCCATACGCGTCTCGCCCGGGGGAGCGCATGGAGGGTCGCTCTCACCTCCTGCTAGGGTAGGATCAGTCTGATCGCCGTCCTCTATATGCTCGGTGTCGGCTCCCCCCATGGAGTCGTCAGCAGGAGGAATGCTGGACGGGGGATCAGGGATGCTGGACGCGGGATCAGGAAGGCTAGACGACGAGGGAGGAGTCGCCAACCTGCTGGAACTGCCCTGTCCCGGTAATGGACCGGGAACAGAACGATACATTGGCGTACTCGGAGATGAGGATGAGGGTACGGAATCTCCATCCCCAGCCCGAGGCTGACGGGACTGCCTAATATAAAATCCTCTGCGTCGTCCAGATGGTCTAGTCATACCTGATAATAACATATGACAATAAAACAAAAAAAATATTTATATGATAGACATCACAGATTTTTGAAAAATATCATAGTCACAGATAAAGGTTTCAATAAAGTGTCACTGAAGTGTCATAGATTTATATGATAGAAGTGTCACTAAAGTGTCAAATATGATGATAAAACAAACGTACAGATTTAATCCTCTTCTAAAAATTCATCTAGTTCGTTTAGCTCATCTACTGCTTCTTCTTCTTCTTCTTCTTCCTTCTCTACATCTTCACTTTCATCTGCATCTTCCTCTTCAGATAATTCTACTTCTTCTACACAATTAGATGTGTAATGAGGAACTTTCGTCGTGTCCACTTCTATAATATTTGTTACAAGAGGGAGTTCATCCTCTTGATAAGTTATATCGTCAACCTCAAAGGTATTTCTAGCTTTGGTCTTGCATACTGCCCACCAGTCCGACCTAGTTGTTCCCCGTTTAGGATAACTTATGAAGTACACGAGCTGAGCCTGACTTGATAGGACAAATGGTTCATAGGCTTGATATCGACGCCGATAGTTTATATCAACAAGACCGTGCTTGTCTACTTTCCAACCTTGACCTTCAATCGGATCGAACCAATCACACCTGAATAACACAATCTTAGCAGGCTCTATTCCATAACTATATGTCAGCTCCACGATCTCCCGTAGCACGCCATAGAAATCGTTGCCCGCATCAACATCTTTGTAGTTCGAAGATCTGATACACAAACAGCTGTTTTTGGTGGAGTCAAAATCCACAAAGTTGTCTCTGATCGGGCAAGTTGTTGATTTGAACCTAAACCCATTAACACAGTAGCTTGGCCATATTTTTGCAGCATAAATTGGTCTCTTGGCTAGCGTTCTAATAGACTCATTCTCAAGTCTTGCGTATGGACGATCGACCTAAATACCACGAAAGAAGCAATTAAGCTCATTCTCAATCAAGTGCATATACAGAAAGGTAATTACAGAGTTCTCAAGTCTTACATATGCACTCAACTATGATGGAAAATAATGCCTCATTTCTTGTTCTAGTTCTTCTTCTGTTATGTGTGGCCTACCTGACCTCACATCATCATTAAATATGCTAAAAACAACATCGTTCAATTAATGTAATAGTATAATAATCAACACTATTAAAATAATATAGACGTATTAATTACTTACCCCTCCAGTTTCTCTACTTCTTCCTCGTCGCAGTTGAGTAATACATACACCTGAGCAGCCCTTAGCTCATCATCGTTCAGATATCTCTTCTTTATTTTACCCGATGGCTTTCCTGTAGCATTGAATACCTTCAGCATTGTATCATTACTTTCATGATCTCTGTCGTCATTTCTGGAAGCTCTCGTTCTATTAGTTGCAACATGAGGCTTGAAATACATCGAACAAAAGTTTGTAATCTCCTCGAGAACATAGGCTTCACAAATAGAACCCTCGACCCGTGCCTTATTTTTCACCTTTCTTTTTAGGTGATTCAAATGTCGCTCGAAAAGGTACATCCATCGATATTCGATGGGTCCACCAACACGTGCCTCATAGGATAGATGAATCGGCAAATGCTCCATAGAGTCGAAGAATCCAGGAGGAAACACCCTCTCTAGCTTGCACAGTGTTACCGCAACGTCCTTCTCTTGCTTTTCTAGATGATCAACGAGCAATTTCTTAGAACAAAGATCCCTGAAGAATATGCTAAGCTCCGTCAATGGATCCCAAACTGCCTGCGATAAAAATTCCCGAAATGCAATCAGAATTAACCTCTCCATTAATACGTGACAGTCGTGGCTCTTCATACCCGTCAATTTGTTTTTCTTCTAATCGACACATCTTCTCAGATTTGACACATATCCGTCTGGAAATTTTAGGCCCTGGATCCACCGACAAAGTCTCACTTTATCCTCCTTGTCCAGCGAGAAAATTGACTTCGACAGGAACTATTTTCCATTCTGCTCTATCAAATACAACGCAGGGCATTTGCATATTTCTTTTAAGTCCAACCTGGCCTTGGGATTGTCTTTCGTTTTTCCCTTTACGTCCATCACAGCATTAATTATGTTATCAAACACATTCTTCTCAATATGCATGACATCAAGATTATGTCTGATCAGATTGGTACTCCAGTATGGCAGATCCCAGAATATGCTCCTCTTTGTCCAGTTATGATCTCTACCAAATCCATCGCACTTGTACCCAGTTGTAGGATCTTCAATAGCACTTGGAAAATCTCTAACCTCCTCCCATATCGTGGCTCCGTACCACCTTGGCGGTGGATTATCCTTCTCTACAACGCCGGTACGAAAAGCATTCATGTTCCTTCTGAACGGATTATCTTTTGGCAGAAATTGCCGATGACAATCAAAGAAGCACGATTTTCCTCCGTGTTTCAAGCGGAAAGCCTTACTACGGTCCATGCAATACGGACATGAGAGACAGCCATGAGTGCTCCATCCAGATTACATTCCATAGGCCGAAAAGTCGTTGATGGTCCACATAAGGGTTGCCTTCATCTGAAAATTCTTCTTCCTGGAAACATCGTACGTGTTAGCGCCTACTTCCCATAACTGATTCAACTCATCTATCAAAGACTGTAAGTACACATCAATGTTCCTCTTGGGATTGTTCGGACCAGGAATTATAACGGTTAGAAACATGTACTGAATCTTCATGCACATCCAATACGGTAGGTTATACGGAGTGACAATCACATGCCAGCACGAATACTGGGATCCCGAAAGGCCAAAAGGAGTAAAACCGTCATAAGATAGCCCCAACCTGACAATACGCGGATCTGAAGCAAAATCAGGATACACTTGATCAAAGTGCTTCCACGCTTCTCCATCGGATGGGTGATCCAATACTCCTTCAATCTGTTCTCGCATGTGCCAACTCATATTTTTGGCCGTCTCTTTCACCATAAATAATCTTTGCAACCGCGGCGTTAAAGGCAAGTAGTATATTGAATCAGTCGGTCTTCTTGCACCGGTAGACCTTCCTGTACTAGTTGTCTTATAGCGATCAGCACCACAAAATCTGTATACATCTGCATCCTTGTCGTCTTTGTAGTACAGCATGCACCTATTGCGACAAGAATCGATTTTCTCGTATCCCATCCAGAGCGATCTCACCATCCTCTTAGACCGGTAGAAGTCTTTAGGTAACTTAGCACCCGCCGGCAAGATCTCTATAATCAACTCCAACACTCGGTTGTAGCATTCTTGCGACATGTTAAAATCTGACTTAATGCTCAACAGTCTTGTAACCACCTCCAACGGTGAATGATCCTCACAACCAGGATACAATGGAGTCCTTGCATTCTCCAGCAACTCCATGAACTGTGCAGCATCGGCGTTCGGTGCCTCCTCAGGTGCATCATGAACGAAACTAGGCCCCGTAGGGTCAAAAACCATGTTCACGCACCCGTCGTCGTATGTATGATTATCTGAAACAAAATAAGGTCCCGCATGCATATACGGCTCAATATAAGGCTCCGGCTCTGATGCTAAAGACACAAGTTCTCCGTGTGCGGTCCACTGATAGTAATTAGACGAGAAACCCCTCGAGTACAAATGATATGTCACTTTCACTTCTGGATAATATTTCACATTATGATATTTCACACACGGACACTTAATTTTGGTGACGTCCATGTACTGAGGGAACGCCTTAGCAAACTGCAGGAACTGCTCTACTCCCGCTATGTATTCATTCCGCACACCACACATATCATCAGGACGATGATTGTACATCCATGAACGATTTCGCAAGTAGTAATTCATATTCATTTGGAAATAATTCTGCAAAGATGGACACACATTATCAAATAGGCACAAATTCGTATGTTATGTCTTATTATGGGACACACATTAGTAGTGGACAGTTACTATAACAATGATATGCAATCTAGGTCAAACTAGGTTGTACTAAGTCAAACAAAGTCAAACAAGGTCAAGCTAAGTCAAACAAAGTCAAACAAGGTCAAAGTAGGTCAAGGGTTGACCTATAGTTGACTTTGTCAACTCTTAGTCCAATCTAGGTCAGATATTGACTCTACTTTGACTTTCAGTCAAAATAGTCAACCTTGGTCAAATAAGGTCAAATCTAAGTCAAATATCCTATTTCTAGTCATTACCTACCAAGGTACCCTTTACCTTATCGCTATTGGTATTCCAATACCAATACCTTAAGTTGGTACCCTTTACCTTATCGCTATTGGTACCCTTTACCTTATCGCTATTGGTATCCCAATACCAATACCGCGGTAATATGGTTGGTACATTAAGGATCTTTGATAATGTGACATGTTACGAGAAGATATATCCTTATATATAGTTCTCCTACGGATTTTTTTTAATATTACATAGGAGAACTATAAGTATATATCTGTTCACAATATGTCACCTCCTCAAAGACCCTTAATGTGACAACCATGTCACCCTCTCAGTCATATCCCTGAGCTACGATGCAGCTGCAGGCATTTAACATATCACGGTTTATAGCATTTTGGGTTGAATTTGGGTTTACCCCTATGTTCAGTGATGAACAGTGATTTATGGTATTTTTCAGATTCTTAAAATGAATTTTAAATAGATTTTTGATTATATATATATATGTGTGTATTTGTGTGTATATACATTGTATACATATATATTTATATATGTATTTGTGTGTGTATGTAAGTGTGTGAGTATATATATACATGTATATATGTAGATATGTGTATTTATATATATAGGTATATATGTATGTATTGTGTGTGTGTGTGTTCCCAATTTTCTGAGGTTAACCCCTTCCCTGTCACAGCATTGCGCACACACACACACACACACACACACATACACACACACACACACACACACACACACACACACACATATGTGTCACACACCCCTCTCACACACACTCTCTTGTACACACACCCTCATACCCCTTCACCCTCTCATTTTACTCTCTCTCTATAATTATGTTATGTATATATATTTATGTTATATATATAGTATTATATATACAGTAGATTATATATATATATATATATATATATATATATATATATATATATATATATATATATATATATGTAATGAGGGTATATAGATATGGTATTATATTGATATGGTATCACATCTAATTACAAGGGTCGATCAAAACTGGATTTAGAGCATATAATGTGTTGTATCCTGTGTTGTGTCCTGTGTCCTGTGTCACGGAGTCGTGTCCGAAATAGGGTTAGGGTCCTGTCCCCTGCCCCCCTCCCTCCTCCCCCTGCACCCATCCACCCCTGCCCCCCTCCTTCCTACCCTCCTCGATAGCAAGACCTCCCCTCCCCTGCCCCCTAGACAGTAAGACCACCCTCCCCTGCCCCCCTTCCCCCTACCCCTGCACCCAACCCAACCCTGCCCCCATCGACAGCAAGACCCCCCCACCCCCGGGTACCCCCACCCCTCCCTCCACCCCTCGACAGTAAGACCCCCCACCCCCCTACACCCACCCCCACCCCTTCCTTCCCCCCTCGACAGCAAGACCACCCCAGCTAGGGTTAGGGTTCTCGTGTCCATGTCTGTGTCTAGATAGCTAGGGCTAGGGTTAGGGTTTACCTGAGGAGGGTGGCTTCGTCGGAGGATGGAGGCGGCGAGGAAGGTGGCTTCGTCGGAGGAGGAAGGCGGCGAGGAAGGAGACTTCGTCGGAGGAGGGAGGCTAGTCGCCGGAGGGAGGGGTCAGCGGGCAAGCGGGGTCGCCGGGGGGAGAAGGGGAGGGTATCGCCGGAGGGAGGGGTCGCCGGAGGGGAGGGTTCACCGGGGGGAGAGGGAAGAGGGGGATCGAGCGGGAACAAAAAAATTTGGAATAAAAAATTGTGATTTCGATCGGGCCAATAACCCTATATGAAATACGTCAGCAACGTATAAAATCTACGTCGCAAAACGTCGCAATACAGCGACGTAAACAAATATCCGTCGCAAAACGTCGCTATTCAGTGACGAAATAAACTCTACGTCGCGGAACGTCGCTACGCAGCAACGGTCTGCGACGTGTAACACTAGGAGTCGCTATAGTCAATTATCGGCGACTGCTTTTTCCGCCGTCGCTAATATACGTCGATATTCTAGCAGATTTTAGTAGTGGGAGTATCATTGGGATTCCACTCCCAATAGGTAAAACCAACCCTCTAAATTGATTTTCAATGAATATTAGTTAGTTTTGAATCGGATCCACCCCCATACATGTACCCCATTTAGATTCAAATTTGAGGCCATTTGGAGCTCTCTTGAGAATTTTAGATATGTGTCTTGTGTCCTACTTGATAGATCCCAAATTAGGACACCCCATGTGTATATATGTATGATAATAGTTTAAATAGATATTTAAATTCAGTTATAGAATGGTTAGAGAGTGGATTGATCTTAGTTAGGATGGTTAGAATGAGATTCATTTGGATACCTATGTTGGTATCCAAGTATCTTGGCCTACATGTGTTTCTTTTGTCTAAAACAACTCAAATTCGTCATAATATTCATCCACATTTTTATTACCAAAGCAACTTAGAAATGTCATAACTTTTAGCTTAGAACTCCGATTAATCTTCCGTTTTTTTAAAAGAAACGTATCGAAGTTAGCTTTCCAAATATATATTTTAATAAGCCAAAATCGTGATGGAACTTTCTGTAAAACTATTTGAGTGTCAGCTGTCCGAAAGATAAACGCATTTCGGTATTTTTGCGATTTCGGGAGCTTCCGGACATGAAAATGCGATCCGTTTGAAGTTTCGGAAAGCTAAAACGAAGGGATACGACATACTTTAATAATAGAATTTAGTGAAGGCCCAATTGGTACAGTATTGATTTTAAGTAGAAGTGTGACTATACGACATAGACATTTTGTGTAACCTATGAGCCTATGTAGTATGGATATTAAATGAATGTAGAGTATGTAATGAATGATATGTTAGATGAATGAAATGATATATATATGATATATATCCTCTTTACATTAATGTATATATATGGTTGAATGCAAGCATGTAGGAATGCAATCAATGTAATGTATGTATTCACATATATTTTGAGTTAAATATATGAGTTTGTATGCATATATTATATGTATGCAGGTATGCAGGAATGAATGTAATATAATGTAGAGTATGCATATATGAATATAATGTATGCAAGTATATAATGTATTCAAATATGTATGTATGCATCTATATATGTATGTATAGGTGAATGAATGAATGCAAGTATGCATATATGATATGTATGTAGGCATGTATGCAATGTATGTATGTATACATGATATGTATGTATGCATGTATGCAATATAAGCATGTATGAATGTATACATGTATGTTGTGTATCCATGTATGTATGTGTGGATACATGAATCAAGTATGTATATAGTGATAACATGAATGAAGGAATGTATAAATGCATGAATGAATGTCATATATGAATGAATGAATGAATCAAAGATATAAGTAAAATATAATGCATTGTAATGAATGTTAACATATATAATGTATAAAAGTATGTATGTAAATGTGCATGAATGTATATATCTATGTAACTATGTAAATATGCATGATGTAACATTTGCCTATATAAATAAATATGTATGTAATGTGGATATGCATGTATGTATGAAGGTATGTATTTATATATAGTATCTATTTATATTTTGTATTGTTGTGGTTCACATTGCCTTGTGATTGTGTGAGTGCTAGCCTAGGCTTGGTTAGGCCTAGTGAGACTTGTTAGACTTGTTTGGGCTAGGACTTGACCTAGTTGACCTAGTTTGACTAGTGTGGTTGACTAGAGTTGACCAAGTGTTGACTTTAGTTTAGCTTGACCTAGATAGCATGTAGATGGATTGTAGCAGTCTATTTTACTATTTTGGACATGTAGTGACTTGTACTGTTCTATAGGAGCCAGACACCACTCCTCGGACAGTATATTCTCTTCAGATATTCAGGATACCAGCCGAGTACATTCTCTGATCATTTCATAACTTGCTTAGGATTATATTCCTGCTCTAGATTACCTTATTTGATGCTGTCACTGTAGGTCCTAAAAATCAAGTAGCGCCCATCAAAAAAGTCATCAAAATCAATTTATACATCCTTCAAGTGAACTGCGCAGAAGACAGATTGCGCAGTCATTCGATTGCGCAGGCTGAACTGCACACTCATCCAAGTGTGCATGCTGACGTAGCTTCGTCATCATTACCTGACGGAGAATCAGATCTTCTGACAGCTGATAGCACGGAGAACGAGGAAACTGTTCGTTTATTGTACAACACAGCGCTCGAGGACATCTATACATACAGCGCAATCTGTCTGCAGCGCAATCCAGTCCAGCGTCGTCCATCCTAGCGCAATCCGAAGCCAGCGCAATCCAAAGCTAGCGCAATTCAAGTAGCGCACTCCATCAACTGACAAAGTACACGTGGCCTTCATGCCATCAATGACTCATTACGTGGTAACCGTCTGTAGACGATCATGCGTATTTCAATCAAATAATGCCATGTATCCAAGACAGTTAGCCCACGATCAAGTAACTGCCAGCGCAATCCGACGTCTGCGCAGTCCAATGCAGCGCAATCCAACTTGCGCAGTCCAGAATAACTACAAAGTAGTTATTTTCAGAACTCTATAAATAGAGTTTCAAGTCCTTCCTAGTGGATCATACATACGCACAGAAATCAGAGATCATCACCAGAGATCAGGAGTCCTTGCCAAAGTGTTGCTGCAATCTTCAGAGGCTACCGTCTTCAAAGTTTACATCGTCCAAGGGATAAAGCGATCGTCTTCAGATTGGATTCCTATAGTTGTACTTTTCCAGAATTCTTGTAATCTCTTTACAAAGTTTGTTGAAATAAAGATCAACTTTTATTTTTGCAAACAAAATGGCGACTCTGCTGGGGACGACTTTCTCCTCCGACGAGTAAGTGACAACTCAATGTGACTTTGCGTCTATCGGAAAGACGTAGAAGACGCCGGTTGTGAAGGTCAACCAGACGGTCTACGAAGCCATGATCAACTCCAGGACCATCCATCGCACTGTGACAACTTCTGCCACGAGCAAAGTGCGCCCAGTGTGGGTCCCCAAGACTGCTGTACAGTCTATTGATTCTGCTACCAAGACTGCTGCGCAGTCTAAGATCTCTGTTGTCTCTGCTATTGCACAATCTGCCTCTACTACTCATGCACAGTCTGCTATTGCCAGTGCACAAACCACTTCATATGCTGCCATGTCAAAGTACAAGACTCTTGTACCTCTGGCGTAGTTGGCAGCAACTTTGCCTGCACAGTCCACTACTCCAGCAACCAGAGAGCAACCCAAGCACTCTGGCAATAAGACTCTTGCTGCGCAAGCCATTCTGACTAAGGCCAGAAGACATTCTGCCAGAACTCCTCCTGCACAATCTGCCAGTGCGCCATCAACCCATGCGCAATCTGTGTCTGCACAATCCAAGAGAGACAGCCCTTTGGCTAATCTCTCCTTTTCTCACAACAAGAGAAAAAGCTCTGCTCCTCCTCACAAACACCCTGTTACTCCTGCGCAATCCACTGGGGGTAGTCTTTTGGCTATTCCTCCTCCTCCCCAAAACAAAGGAAAACGCCCGTTGGTCTTTTCTCAAAATTCCTCATCCCATGACTTGGAAGACAACAGAGGGAAACGCTCTTTAGCTAACCCTTCTTCACTAAACAAAGGAAAAGGCCCTTTGGTCTTTTCTCAGTCTTCCTCGATTTTTACCATAGAAGATCAAACTGAATGTGCTCCGGCACCAGTCAGTACAAGAACCCTTTCTCATAAGAATTCTTCTTCTCTCCTTGTCAAAGGAAAGTGTACTGATCAGAGAGGTATTCTGCCTACTCCAGTAGCAGAGTTCCAAGATCTCCCAACCCTCAAAATCTCCCGTTCAAGACAGGGAAAATTGTTGGTGTCTCAGACAGAAACCCCTAGGGGTGAGTTTGCTGATCTAAGAACTTATCTCAATCGACCAACTTCGGTGAAACACAAACAACCAATGCCGAAGACCAGCCAGCATCAGAGACAAACTTCCAGGATCAAGAATCCGGACATCTATGCCAATGAAATGAGTACTTTCCTGTACACTCAAGGGACAAAACATTTGAAGAATCGGAACCATGTTTTGAATATTATCAAAGAACATATCCCTCGAACTTCTTCTCGTCCCGTTGCTGTTCCCGATCTCCGAGAACACCTCAAGCAAAAATGGGACAACATCTCAACATCCCCAATACAACCACTTGGACACCATTGCAATCATAAGGATGTCATCAAGTGTTGTTGTCAGACAACCAGACGATCTGTCTTCGATCGTTTGAACTTTTCAAACTATGAACCTATGTCGGAAGATGAAGACGTGGTTTTGTACGCTTCTGTCAACATGACTTCCCGAGACACTGGGGTAGGAAGTGCTCTAAGCACGGCAAGCCTTGCAAGCCAAGCCAATGGTACTTGTATCTACTCCATGAATCTTCTGAAGGAGTATTCCAACATACCAGATCCCGAAGCCGAGACACAATCGATCAAAGGATTCTTCAAGATCCTTCTGGTCATCTTTCTTTTTCTCACTCAAGAGATGATTCTTTCTCTGACTATAATGCATATAGTGAAAGCTCAGAACAGACGGTGTCCTCCACTGTACCCAGAGAAGTGATAGCTTATGTTGTCAATGAAGACCCAGATGCTTCCAGTTCGGCCAGTCAAGAACAACGAATAGCTGTATTAGAAGACAAGCTGAAGACAATGGCTAAAATGGTCGCAAGTATGTATTCCATCATTGTGGCCCAGCATACAGTACCACCGACTGTACCTCATACAAATCCTGAAATCATAGCATCATCGGTGCCCGTCAATGCAGGGCTGGAGGTAGCATCTACTCAAATACCTCCTGTACAGATTCAACCTGCACCCAGTCAGTCAGGTGCTGGGGGTAGTGCTTACCACGCTGTTCCTTCCCCTAACACTGTGATTCAATCCGCTCCTTCTACATCAGTGGAGGATGCCAATGAAGCTGTCAAGCTCCTACGCACTCAGTTCGAAGCTTTCAAGGAGAAGGACAACTTATAGAGGTTGGGGATTAAGTAACCCTACCCAGTTGAATGGAAGGAAGTCCTATTTCCTCCTAAGTACAAAATCCCATCAATTTCGCTGTTTGATGGCAGCACTTCTCCCAGTCAGTTCATTAACCACTATGAGGTTATGACTTTCTAACTTCAACCAAATGACTCTCTTCTTACCAGAGTATTCGTTGGCTGTTTAGCCGGCGTAGCATACGATTGGTACAGAAGCTTGCCTGATGGTTGTATCACCTCCTTCTCTGGCCTAAAGCAAATCTTCCTGGAACGATTCTATGAGGGGATCAACGACATGACTATGTTAGCCCTCAATAAAATCAAACAAAGGCATAATGAAACTGCTGAGAGTTTCATTGAAAGGTTTCGCCGGAAAGCTTTGAAAATGCCTCCTGGAACTCCGGCTGCTGTTACCATAGATACTTGCAAGGCAAATCTTTTGCCTATCACTAGCATGTGGACGGGGTCTACTCAGTTTCAAGATTGGCCATCTTTCATTGTCAACGCTAAAGCAGCTGAAGTTAGTGCTGATAAATTCAAGCAGTTGGGGGTACAAATGTCTAATCCCGATCGGGATAAACATCAGATATCGGGTGGTGGCAATCGCCAGAACAACCGCAAGGGAAAAGAAACTTTGAATATTAATTTGACGAATAAGAACAAAGAATCTTTGGCGGTCAACGTAGCTCCCCCTGCGTCAACTTCTACCCCTTCAGCACCTCCACCAAGAGAACCTCGTCCGAAAGTAGAGTACTACTTTGACGAGAATGACATAGTGAGCATCTTTGATTGCTTGATCAAAAGTAATAAGCTCCAGCTCCCAGATCCCAAGAAGCCCGATGAAGTCGGTAAGACTGGTCATCCCAAGTACTGTGTCTATCACAGGTTCATCGGACATCCTACTCGAGCATGTTATGTGCTTAAAGGTAAAATTCAAGAGCTGGTCAATGTCGGTGTTGTCACTCTGCAGTAAAACGAGAAGTCTGTTACCGCAAACAAGGTCTCAGTTCAATTTGGTGACTTTCTACCTCAGATGGTTCAACACGGTGTTATTCCTATCCCCAAAGCTACTCTTGAGATCGAGAATCTTCTTCCTCCACGAGGTGAAGGTCTTGTCCCCTTGTCTCTTGACAATGGCGAGAATATGTGGATTCATCCGGATCTTGTTTCAGAGTTTGAAGTTCCCTCTTCCTCCAAGAAGAAAGACCGTTCCAAAGACAAGACAAAGATTTGCAATATGGTGTCTTTTGACCCCATAGTTGATGAAGAAATCCTGTTGGGCACCATATCAGGGAAAGCCTATCTAAAGGATTACCCTGAAGCTCAAGAGAATCCTGCTTCTTCCTCTGAGCCTGCTCCAGTGCAGCCCGCTTCCACTGAGGATATTTCTACTGCATCTTCACCGGTTGTAGAGTCTACTCCTCTTAAGCCGACGATCGCTGACAAAGGCAAACAGCAAGTCCGCTTCGACAAACCTTTGAAGAAGTCATCTCCTTCCGGACTTGAAAAGCCTTATAACTTTAATATCCTTGCTCAGTTAGCCAATACACCGGCCCGGCTGTCAATCTTCGAGCTCTTGCGCCTCTCCAAGGAGACTCAGGAAACTCTGAGCGAGGCTCTTATGCAAGCTGAAACTTGTTTAGCCCTTTTGAAGAAGCCAAAAGCAGAGCCAGTCTCTTGCCTCCATTGTCATAGTGTGTTGGAGTTAATTCCAAACATAACTTTCACACAGGATGACATATTGATGGAAGACAACAGGCACGACCGTCCTCTCTACTATACAGGATAAGTCGACTCGATGAAAGTCGATCGCATTCTGATAGATCCAGGGTCTGCTCTCAGCATTATGCCGAAGACAATGTTGGACGTATTGAAGATCCCAGTGCATAGTCTTTCCAGTACAATCACTACTATTCTCGGGTTCAACCAGGGAAGGAGTGAACCTTTGGACAAGATTCGCCTAAAACTCCAAATAGGCAATCTTCGCACAAAGGTGACCTTCTACATCATCGACAACCATGGTTGTTCCTACAATGCTTTACTGGGAAGACCATTTCTACATGAGCATAACATTGTTCCTTCGACTCTCCATCAATATTTCAAATATGTTGATGACAATGGAAAGGTTGAAAAGGAGGTTGCTGATCTCTATCCCTTCAAAGGCGTCGAAGCATACTGCAACGATGCTCGTATGTACAAGGACGAATTCATGAAGGTTGTCCTCTCTCTGGATACTGAAGAAGAGCAGGAAACAGTGCCCAATGATACCCTCATCATTCCTGTCAAAGGGCGTATTTCTCGTCCACAGTCCTCCAAGCTATTGGCTATTCACTTGCCAGTCCATAAGCAACCAACTGATGATGATCAGAAAAAAAGGGAGCTTACCTCTTCTGAGCCACTTGTTATTGACCTCCGTCGTAACAAGGAAAAAAGGCAGCTCACCTCTTCTGAGCCACTTGTTATTGATTTACCTCATAACAAGGAAAAAATAGAGCTCACCTCTTCTGAGCCGCTTGTTATCGACCTCCGTCGTAACAAAGCCAATCCTCCTTCACGTTCTTCTTCTCCCCCTCTTGTAATCAATCTGACCAAGCCTGCTAAGGCTAAAGGTCCTGCTGTAAATACAAATGTACAAATCAATGAAAAAGCATCTACTTTCCAGTATACTGATGTCATTTATCATGCTAAATGCTATTTGGATATGTTAGATAGCTATCAGTCATTTACGATAGGAGTCATACAATCTTTTCAAACAGAAGTCTCATTCGAACTTACAAAAGATTCATATCGTATTGTTCCCGCCCGTAAGAAAGACGAGAGTCCAATACTTTTTAGTAAAGGACCGGAACAACAATTCAGCTATACGGATGATAGCAAAAATAACGACACGGGGCATCTTCAACTCCGTCGTTACAGTCAACAATCAAAAGACATCATCCAAAAGATGGGTTATGACTTCAAGAGTGGCCTCAACTACGGTAAAGGCAGAAGAACTCCTATCCGTACGGCTGTTCCGAAAGGAAAGTCAGAGATGTACTACAAAAGGACCAAAAGAGGCCTCGGATATGCTTCTTCTCCGGTATTATCCCCAGCAGCCACTGAGTCCGATAGTGAGGAGCGTTCTAATTCCTCTGATTCCAGATCATAGGATTCTGACACCAGCATCGGTCAAGTTCATCAATTGACTGTATCTTCTAATATGGTCTCTGTCGAACTTCCAGAAGGCTATGACGAGGATGTTGAAGAAAGTCCCGAAATAGATCCTTGGGCTCAACGAATGGATACCCAATGGGAACTCCGATTCGAACAAAGGGAACCTCCTACTGAAGATCAATTAGTTCAAGTTGATGTAGGAGAGAGCGGGTCACCTCGTCCAATATTCATCAGCAAGAACCTCCCAGAGACAAACAAGCAAGAATTAATTCTTCTGATTAAAGAATACATTGATGTCTTTGCTTGGAGTTATGAAGATATGCCAGGACTAGATCCCAAAGTTGCTACTCATAAACTGAACATCCTGCCGAATACAAAATCGGTCAAACAGCAACAACGGCATTTCAAGCTAGAAATGATGGACGCAATCGACGATAAAGTCAAGAAGCTCATCGCTTGTGGCTTTATTCGAGAAGAACAGCATCTTGATTGGGTAGCCAATGTCATCCCAGTTCTAAAGAAAACCGGCAAAGTTCGAGTCTGCATCGACTTTCGGGATCTTAATGAAGCATGTCCAAAAGACGAATTTCCTCTCCCTATCACGGATGTCATGATCGACAATACTTGTGGGTTCGAAAGAATAACTTTCATGGACGGATTCTCCGGGTATAATCAGATTCGGATGAATCCTGAAGACGAAAAGCATACTTCTTTCCGCACTCCTTGCGGAGTCTACTGTTATACTGTAATGTCATTTGGTCTCAAGAACGCTGGTGCAACATACCAACGAGCCATGAGTACCATATTTCGAGATCATCTACGCAAGATCGTCGAATGCTATGTCGACGATATTGCTGTCAAAAGTCGTCTAAAGGAAGATCACATCCAAGACTTGAGAACTATCTTCAATCTCATGCGCCAACATCAACTCAAAATGAATCCCACCAAGTCATTCTTGGGTGTCTCTAGTAGAAAATTTCTCGACTTTGTCATTACCTCTAAGGGTATACGCCTGGATCCCGATAAGATCAAAGCCATTCAAGAGATGCGTCCTCCACGCAACCTAAAAGAGCTACGAGGATTTCAAGGTCGACTTGCGTATATCAGGAGATTCATTTCGAATTTGTCTGGACGCTGCAGACCATTCACTCAACTCATGAAGAAGGGTGTATCTTTCGCTTGGACCGATGAATGTGAACGAGCATTTGACGACATAAAGCGGTATCTCATGAATCCACCAGTCTTGGTGCCACCAATCTCTGGCATACCATTCTTAATGTATGTCTGTGCTATGGACCATTCATTGGGTGCTTTACTTGCCCAAAAGAACAAAGAAGGTCATGAACAAGCTATCTACTATCTTAGTCGTACTATGATTGGAGCTGAACACCGTTATAGTCCGGTCGAAAAAGAATGCTTCACTCTTATGTTTGCTGTTCAGAAGACTCGGCATTACATCATTGGCCAAACTATTCATGTCATATCCCGAGTTAATCCACTTCGGGTACTGATGAAGAAGCCTAGCACACTCAATTCTCGTCTGGCTACATGGGTCATTCTTCTAGCCCAATACGACATGGAATATGTTCCTCAAAAGTCTGTCAAAGGTCAAGCACTGGCAGATTTCTTAGCAGCTCATCCTGTTCCGGAGACATCTAAGCTCTATGATGAAATTCCAGACGAGACATTGGAATCTAATACAATCTCCGAAGAATTTCTGTAAAACCCCTAAAATTTCTACTATTTTTTATATTAAATTTGGTACTGATTTAAAATTTTGTATTGTACGTCGCGTAGTCGTATTATACGTCGCGCACGAAATTTTATTTTTCGTAGTTGCTCGATTAGTGCGAATATGTGCGAGCGTACATATTTTTAGAAAAACATTTTTTAAATTTTTATAATTTCAAAATAATATATAGTAATTACTTTATTTTTATCATTATAAAAAAAAGGGCGTAAGATATAATTTATGTATAAATTAATTCTCGAAATTATTTATTAATTATCTTAAATTATTTTAAAGGTATTTTTGAAGTAGTTCCTATTAATATTTAAATTGATTTTCAAAATTAATTAATATTAATATTTTATTATTCAAAAAGATATTTAAATATTTATTATTTTTGAATTTATTATTATTAGTATTTTGGAAACATATTTTTGAATTATTATAGCAATTTAAATCTTGATTTGATTCTAGGAATCTATTTAAATAGTTAAAATAATATCTATATTTTGAAATTTGATTTTAAGCTAAAGGTTGGAATTTACTTTGGATTTAAATTGGATTTGGATTGGATTTGGATTTGAATTTGGATTTAAATTTATTAGTAGATAATTATCTATTTGGGTTTTAAATCAATCCTAATTCTATCCAAATGGGAATTCCCACATCCTATAAATAGGCAGTTACTCCTCCATAATTCCACAAGCCAAATTTTCTCCACAAATAATTTCCCAACCCCTCGTGTATCGTGTCCGTGCATGTGTACAATTCTTATTCCACAAGTACATATACACTGCATAAATTCCGTGTCGGACAAACCCCGACGCAATCAAAACCTATATCTATCCTAGCAAATTCCGGCCGTCCACCACTGTCTACGGCCTCGACTCCCCGACCCCGACTCCCCAACCTTCCCTTCCACCCCCGTTGTCGCGCAGGACACCATGCAACACCCAACCCAATTTCTACCCAAACCCCTGTTCCATCCACGCCCACTACCACCGTCTTCCTCGACCGTCTCCCACAGACCTGCACAACAGCCCGGCAACCACGTCCGCCACCCGAACCCAGCAATACCATCCCCACCGTGGCCATCGTCTCCACCACAGCCCCACCATGCGCTCGACCGACACCGATCCAAACCGCTACCACCACCCTGCCATAGGCAGCATTCCGACAGCCCCTGCCAAACCATCAATGCCACCACCTGACTTCCACCACCACGATCCCTACAAACCACCACCCCGACGACGACAATCATCGCAGCCACCAACAGCCCAAACCCCCACACCCGTCGAAACCAAAAATACATAAAAGAAAAGAAAATAAAATAACCAAACCCTAGACCTCACCTGAGCCACGTGTCGCTCCGCCGTCCCTCCGGCGAGCTCAGGCCGAGCCCTCACCGCTCCATTCCCGGGCCGCCACCACCTCCCCAGGCGCCGCGTCCCGACTTCGGCCTCCCCGTGGCCGGCGAGCTCCGCCGTGCCTGGAATCCCCCGCCACCGCTCCGCAGTCTCTCCTCCGCCGTTGACCGCGACGAGCACCGTCCAGCGTCACCCTCGATTGACCCCTCGAACAGTCCCCGCGTCCGCTGGAACCCCGTCTCTCTTCGATCATATTCCCAGCCCTTCCGCCGCGGGATCCCACACTTTCGGCGAGCCGCCGTGGCCTACTCCCCTCCTCCGCGCATCCGCACGCCGCCAAAACACCCTCCGTGTCATGACCACCAGATCTGATTGGGCTTCGAGAAGGTCCGGCCTCCACCACCGCACAGCGCCATGGCGGGTCATCCACTATCGCTGACAACCACCCACCGAATGCCGCTGTCCTCCGCTCACCCCTTTCCGCCCGCCGATCTTCTCTCCGCCCGCCGCGCTGGAACGCGCCACCACCGGCGCCGCCCACATCGGTGAGCGCGCCCGCCGTAGCCGAGGCCGACGAACCCTCAGCCGCTCCGCCTCTCTCCCCATCGATCGCACCTCCCCTCTCTGCTCCTAACTTCCCTTTCCCGTCCAGCTCGACCGTCGCGAGCTTCCGCCGACCTCCTCCTACCCTTGGTCGAACCCTCCCCGTTTCCCTCACTCCGCGGACCCCATCGTCGCCGGCGACTGCCCGATCCTCTCCGCTCCCTCTCCAGCTCTTCTCCCCTCTTTTTCTATTTTTTTTTCTTTTCATTCTCTCACCTCAAAGGTTTTCTCGGGAGAGAACATATGTTCTCGGGACATGGATGGGATTATTATTATTATTATTATTATTATTATTATTATTATTATTCTGTTTATTATTATTATCTTATTATTTATTAATATTAATATCTAATATTCTTATTTGAGTATTTTTATTAAGTAAGTATTATTTTTAATATTAAATAAATATATTAGCATTTCTCATATGTTATTGTAACAAAAAGATTTTACTAGGCTTACCTTATATTTAATCTCAAAAAAAAAAAAAACTAGATTTCGAACCCTAAAAATATTATTTCCTATATCTACTAAAAAGTACTTGACAAAAGTAGGTTCCCTATAAAAATAGTTCTAGCATATTATGTTAAGTATATATTTTCTTTATTTAATGAAATATCGTTTCTGTCAAACATCACAAATTTTATGAAACTTAGTGTTTTAGCCAAAAACGACTTTCTTGACTTTAAGTTAGTACTTGAGTATAATAAATAGTTTTAATTCGTATATATATTATTTATTTATTTATTTATTTATTTATCCTATACTCTTTAATTATCCTTCTGTCTGAGACCAATCCCATCCTTCCTATTCCCTCGCCAATCCTAGACTACTTTATGTCCACCCTAACTAAATTGACCGTTCTGGACCCAATGGAACCGTCCGTGCCACCATCAGAGGCTTCCTTGCATAGATGTAACATCGAAGTCGATCTTGTCCACCTTTATTGTACCACACCAGGCAGCTCACCAGGCGTCGCAAACAGGCAAGTATACCTTGCTAATTTACTGTCAAATTATTTATTTTCTGCATTATTTATTTTGTTTTATATTTGTTAGTTTCCTTTGTTATAAACTGCGCGTCCAAGCCATACTTGGGTGCAAGCGACTTTATTAGTCGTTATTTTATTTTATGCATGTTGACTTAGTATTAGCGGAGTACCTTCTTATTGGGGGATATCCTTATATCTTCCTTTGACTGTGACACTCACACTACAAGGTTGGAGACATGTTGCTAGGGGCACGACTTATTGACTAGCTATCTCTAAAGTCGTGTGACGGTAGATATTCGTAACTGCTATGATTAGGATTTTAGAGACTCAAGCAGTTACAAAACTGGGCGAGCCATGGACATGACTTGAACAGTGTGGAAAATATTGGAGGAGGACAGTCGCTAGTGCATATGGGAAGCAAACAGGTAAACCACAGTCTCCGGATGGAACTGTGGCGATATATTTGCAGATACCCTCTGACGTTTTGGACGTTACGGCCGGATACAGATGACTGGATGCCAGTTACGTACACATAGCCTAAAATCCCACCCATGCGCATGAAAGTTGTCCTCTAAATTGCACATTAGGCGGTTAGAATCTCCTTTGCATATTTGTGTCTAGGATAGTCTTTTATATATTATTTTATTCTGACAGTTCATATTAGCTTGTTCTTCCTGTATCTTGCTACGTCCGTCTGAGGACCTGGTTTTTCCCCAGGTGTGTGTTCATGATTCACTGCAGGTGTTCTAGCTAAGACCGTGGTCTTCTCAATTCCTTCAAAGACGATTGCGCTTGGTTCGTCTTGCCATTTTCAACGCTTGATTTATTGTATATTTCTTTCATTGAGATAGTTGGTAGTGGACTTTGTCTCCGTCCAACGATTGTATCATAAATATTCGAGTTGATTTTTATATTATTATTTTTTTCATTGTGGATGAGATTTAGTTTGTCTTGGATTACTGTATTTTACAGCTTATGTATACATACAAGGCCCATGTACTTCGTATGTATACAGCTGGCATGTCTACGTACTTAGTCCTACGTATATTGGGACTGGGGCGTTACAATTTTCTACTTGGCATCTATTCTTTGATGGCACATCCAGGATTGGACCCAATGGTGCCATTGTCGCAGGAGTTGGAGTTGTCCTTATTTCTCCGGACGGGTCAGCTATTCAAAGAGCATACTCCCTAGATGAGCCTTGCTCCAACAACGTGGCAGAGTACAATGCTCTACTCATTGGCCTTCAGCTAGCTAAATAACTTGACGTCGAGTATCTTGAAGTCTATGGTGACTCTAAGCTGGTCGTTAACCAGGTTAGAAGGACTTATGAAGTTTGCCATCAAGATCTAGTGCCTTACTTTGAAGCAGCAATCAACACGGCTACATCATTCAAAGCCTTCTTCATTGAATATGTCCATCGAGCTTGCAATACTGAGGCAGACGCTTTGGCCAATCTTGCAGCAGTTTTAGCCATCCCTATCAAAAGACAGCAGGTGGTGGTTATCTCTAATCGGGAATTGTTCTGCGTCGAAAACAATCATAAAATTGAGTTCAGTAATCTTACTGAAATCAATGTTATCAATGAAGATTGGAGAACTCCTTTCATTGTCTTCATGGTCCATGACATACTACCTGAAGATTCTAAGGAGGCTACGAGTTTTCCTCGGCGGTCTCTACGATTCTACTACAATCAGACCACCAAAACTCTTTATCGGCAAACTTATGACGGCCTACTCTTGCGCTGTCTCGCTGGTGATAAAGCGAAGCAAGTATTGCGTGAAGCTCATGATGGTGTTTATGGAGGACATCAACCCGGTCCTAAACTACAGGATCGCATCCAACGTATGGGTTACTATTGGCCCTCTATGGTATCTGATGCTATCGAATATGCAAGAAAATGTCCAGCTTGTCAAATCCACGCAGATTTTATTCATCAACCGTCAGAATTCCTTCATCCGACTGCTGCTTCCTGGCCTTTCGAAGCTTGGGGCATGGACATCATCGGTCCCATCAATCCTCCTTCTTTCTGAGGACATCGGTTCATACTGGCAATAACCGACTACTTCTCCAAATGGGCTAAAGCTATACCATTGGCTAAAGTCAAGACTAGCAGCGTCATTAACTTCGTCAAACACTATGTCATCTATCGATTTGGTGTACCTCGACGAATCATTCATGACAACGGCCCTCAGTTCATCAGCCAAAAGTTCACAAGGTTCTGTGACGATCATCAGATTGACAATGTCGCTTCGACAGCCTACAATCCTGCTGCTAACGACTTAGCAGAAGCTTTCAACAAGACTATCATCAAGCTCCTCAAGAAGTTTGTATCCACTAACAAACGAAACTGGAGTGAAAAGTTTAGGGAATGTCTTTGGGCCTATCGCACTACGGTCCGCAACCCTACAGGCTGTACACCCTTCTCTTTGGTGTACGGCTGTGAAGCAGTTCTACCTTTGGAACTCCAAATTCCGTCTTTGAGGATTGCTATCGCCAATGAACTCACGACAGAGAACAACGATCTTTTTCGACTTCAAGAGTTAGAAGCGCTCGATGAGAAGCGGCTATTAGCTCAACAACATATTTAGTTATATCAAGCCCGCATCTCAAAGATTTTCAACCGCAAAGTTAAGGTCAGAGCATTTCAGAATGGAGAGTTCGTTCTAACAGTAAGGCGTCATATGACTATGACTCACTTGAGCAAAGGCAAGTTCGATGCAAAGTAGGAAGGTCCATACATCGTGAGCAAAGTATTCTCAAATGGAGCCTATCAACTCACAGAGCTAGACGGTCGAGTTGCAATGATGCCCATCAATGGCAAGTTCCTCAAAAAATATTATGTGTAAATGTAACAGACAATGATTGTAATTATCAGACAAGTTCATAAATAAAATTCAGTTTTATTTCATCTTGAATGATAGTACATAATATCAAGGAAGATCACTATCATCCTTCTCAAATTTGGGACGCGGGCCACTACCGTCCTTATCAAAGATATGATCAGCAAAAGAGTCAAAAACATTTCTGCTGGAACCCACCAAGAATTTGCAAGCAGCCATCCTCATGGCTTCTGCTTCTTCAGTTTTCCCTGGTTCAAGAAGGAAGTCTAAGATGTCCTTTGGCGGTTTGGGGACAGACGAACCTTCGCCCGCTGCCACCTGCTTTGGTTGAGCCGGCTTGACTGGATGTTCTTCAGTACCCACTTCAACCTTCGGGGCGATCTCAGCCTTCTTGGATGCATCTCCAGACTACATTTTTATGTTGAAAAGTGAAAGTAAAAATCCCATTTGATTTTTTGTTCTATTTATAGACAGAGAGTCGTAAGACTATGAGGCAACACATTCATCCGACGGTTCGTCCGTTCATTACTTTTATTCAACGGTTCGTCCGTTCATCATATCCCTTTGACGGTTCACCCGTTCATTCATCATATTCATCTGACGGTTCGTCCGTTCATTATCCGACGGTTTACCCGTTCATTCATCATATTCATCTGACGGTTCGCCCGTTCATCATCCGACGGTTCGTCCGTTCACATATCCACTTGACGGTTCACCCGTTCATCATTTGACGGCTCACCCGTTCATTACGTTCATCCCGACGATTCATTTCGTTTATTTACTTTGACAAATCATCCAGTTCGTTCTTATCAGCAACTTGTCATCTTTGATTAAGTTGTCTTTTGAAATAATGATACTCAATAAATTATATTTGCCACGTCCATATTACCTCTGAGCAGATATAATTAAATATGATTATTTTCCAGAATCAAGAAATATATTATGTCTTGCACCTCTGAATATATTTTCTATCGCTATTATTTATATCTGAATAAGATATACAACAAATAATAGAGCCACAAAAATATCTTTTTTATTGATCGAAGATGAAAGACATTACAAAGACACATATCATAAAAAACAAGAAGATACAAAAGATCTTTCTACTCAGCCGGTGGTGTCATCAAATTGGTTATCTGCTGCTTCAATATTTGTAGTCACTCTTCACGAGATTCCATCACTCATTTTCTAGCTTCTTCCATCCCAGATTTATCATCGAAGGTTGGTAGGGTTACTAGTCTGCGAGTAACTTCAGCTTGGTGAGCTGCAGCATATTCATCTCTCTCTCGAGTCAGAATACCAAGTTGTTGAATTGCAGCTTGATGTTGAGTAGCTTCATCCTCCAGAGTTAATTGAGCAAGTCTCAATTCTTCCTGAAGACGGGTAATTACTGCTTGCAATTCAGCAACTCTTCTTTCTTTTTCTTCAGCAACAAAGGCCACTGTTTCTACTTTGGAGTTGTACTCAGCGGACTTGGCAGTGAAAGTATTTAAAAGAATTTGGAAGTTAACTTTCTCAACCGCGGCCTCTTGAGACATCCGTTCAAATTCAGCTTTCACCAGGAGCTCTACCTCTCCTTTCTTAGCTCTTTGTAGCTCTTAACTGAGGTCTCCAACTCATCTAATATATGCTCAAGGAAACTAGCCTGAGCTTCATCCCCTTGGCTGCGGATGGCATTAATCAAGTAAGAGGTTGGACCTCTAACTGTAGAGAAATTAGCTTCTTCCTTCTCTATCACCCTATCTATTAAGGGTCCCAAAGAGTTAAAGAAAAAGCTGGTAAAAGAGTTGATGACAAATTGATTGGTGGCCAAAGCACCCGGAGTAGCAGCGACTCTTGTTGATGATGAAGCAGTAGGACGTTCAGCCACTTGGACGGGAGGCTCTTTAAATAAGGGAGCTAAAGTAGAGCTGGTCGCTCCTCTCGGTTGTTCGTCTGCAAAAACAGATAAACTTTATCATTTTGTCTGTCATTTGCAGCTATTGAAAAGATCAAAGGTAAAGGTAATCTTACCATGACTTGTCCCAGTCACAAGCCTTTCATCTGCTGGCCCAGATTCCAGTCTAGCAGAAGTAGCCTCAAATATTACTGCCTGACTACTGCCTGCCTCGGAGCCACCTGACAAATGACGACTGCTGCTAGCTATCGTCGTCACAGGTACTATATCCGTGCACACTGGAGGAGCTGAAGAAGATTCGATTTTTACATGGATCAAAGATAGAGATGTCAGTTATTAATCTATGAAAAGAAGATTGATAATTTCATTTTATACCTTTGGGATCAACAGTAGGGGTTTCCTTCAGGGCCACTGTCTCATTTGCAATCTTTTCGGGAGATACCTGCACCTCAACATCCTTTTCAGGATCCAAGGTGTCATCAGCTGCTTTGGGAGATATATGGACTTCAACGTCCTCTTCAGGATTTTGTGTCTCATCAACAACTTCTGATGATGTACTCTCCTCACTGTCCTCGGGAGCTTCTTCGCTAGCAGTTGCAGCGGCATGATCAGCATCTTCTTGATAACCGAAGTCACGATCATTTAATGCCTCGATCATTAGACGATCCTCCTCTTCGCGGACTGCTCCCGGTGTGACAGGAAGCTGAGTCGTTTCTACCGCTGGCGGAGGAGATCGTAAACCTTCATCTTCCCTAAGCTCTGCAGCCTCATCTCTCTCTGCAGCCTCATCTCTTTGTGTAGCCACCTCTCTCTGTTCAGTCTCCTCTCTCCGCTCTGGACTAGGTTCAGAGGCAAGAGTAAGAGATGACATAGTAATCCCAACAGCAGCATTCACCACCACCGAAGACGGGATCACCTTCTTTCTCTTTCTAATAGCCTGCTTTTTTCTATGAAGAGGCCTTTCTGGGCTCTCCATATCCACTACATCAACCGTCTTTTGAATAGAAGTCGGCGTGGTTGCCTCTTCTCGTTGAATTGTCTCGGTCAGCTGTCGAGATTGTGATCGAGTAGTAACTTTCTCTGGTTGATCCAAGATAAGTTTCTTCTTTGCAGCTGGGGAAGAAGGTTCATCAATCCTTCTTTTTCTCTCTCGGGCCAGAGATTTAACAACTTTCAGAGAAATTCTCAGCGGTTGATTTACTTCCTCAGGGAAGTTTGCTTCCCTGGAGGCTTCCAATGGATCATCTACCGGTTCATGATGTTCATCATTTGCTGGAGCTAGTGTAGCAGTGGCTCCTTTCTTCAGACGTGTTGCTGTTGCGAAGCTATCAATAAGACTAAAGTT
This sequence comes from Iris pallida, assembly GCA_029216955.1. Lineage (NCBI taxonomy): Eukaryota > Viridiplantae > Streptophyta > Magnoliopsida > Asparagales > Iridaceae > Iris > Iris pallida. The sequence goes on along the minus strand of JANAVB010004800.1, from coordinate 29,890,108 downwards.
CTCAGCAAATGTATTCGCTGTCGTATAAAACAGTGAATATGTGTATAACATTCTTGGGCTATTATCATTCTTGTTTGGCATCGAGAACACTGTCCTAGTGTCTCGAGCATTGTAGTAGGCCCATGCTCTCGCACCATCAATTAGGTACCCCTTTCCTTGTAAGCAAGTTATGGCGTTGCCCACGTGGAATTAGTCATAACCAAATTGACGAACGAAGCGACTCGGTAGATATGGTTCCAGATAGCACTCCTCCTCAAATCTGTATACCAAATGTGATGGTCTGATCGCCTTCAGCTAGTCAAAAGCTGCTCGGCCCAGTGGCTACCACCCCAGATCAACCAGATTTGTTGCCATGAATTCGTAACCAGCTGGTGGAGCGAAGCTATAAAAGTTCCATCCCTTGCCAAGGTTTAGGGCACGTCTGCAGTCCTTCAGACTAACGTATACCCACTTGCTTTGGGAGAATCTACGCAGAAAGCTGCCGCTAACTGCTCCTATGTCGGGGTTCATCAGAGATGGATGATGCAGAAGCAACCATCCGAATAGATAGGTGTAGGACAACTCCAGTCTAGGGAAGTTCCCTTTTTCACCCCTCCATTTGATCATGGAGTCGACATATAGACGAAGACCTGCATTTATTCTACAAGTCATCGCTGATAGCAAATCCATCCGGTAGCCGAAGACTAACCGGACGGCAGCGAAGAGTACGCCGCGGTGGAAGCGGTCCACGGTGCTTGCCCCAGGTACAACAAATAGACGGAGCCAGTATGTCAAAAAGCCTGCCAGCTGAGCTTCTTGTGACATGGACCTGTAGCCCATTCTTATAAAGCTTTCAACAAAATCTCCGGGCTTTAGCGGAGGATATTGGTGTTCATCGGTAACTTTGATATCCATCTTCTTATTCTCTTCCATCAGTTTTATTACCTCACTGTGGCTGAGAGATTGAAAGAAAGTTGGGTTGCAGGAGTCATGATCTTTGGTATTTTTCTCAACGATATGGTTAAAAAAAGATACGGCAACCATTTCGATGAATAACATGTGCCGGAAGAGCCGCTCTTGTAGTACAGAGAACATATGTTATAATGGCACAGTAGTTCTTCGAAAACTGCTACCATCTCTGCATTTTCCCGATGCAGTCTATCTAACTCGTCGTTTGTGGGAACATACTCCTCATAAGGGGAGTCTCCAGTTGGTAGGCATGAGATATACTTCATCTCATGGAGAGCCAATCCCATCTCCCCGCAGGGCGTCATGAACGTCCCTGTCCTATAGTTATACCTCTCTGCCAGGGCTAGAAACAGATAAGGGTTAGGATGGAAGCCATACACGGTAGCATATACCGCGTTATAAAGCTCGATCTCTCTAAGTTTATCTTCAAACTGAGCCAATACCCAATTGGCTATGCAGTTCCATCTCTTGTTATCCGGGTTTACCAAACCGGTCAGCCGGATGTCTTCATCCGGATATCTGCCCTCCGCCTTTGCATACTCGTTAGCAAAAATCGGTGTCCTTACCGGCAGCAACAAAGACGAGTTCTCAGGAGGGATACAGCCTGGCTTCAACCCTCTTAGTAAAGTACTGTGTAGCTCAGAAGAGCTATAGAACATGTCTCTATTATTTGGACCTTTCTTGACACAGATTTTTCCTGTCCGTGCATATTGAAGGGGAGTAATGTCCCAGTCCATCCTCCTGGGATGGCTTGCATAAGCATATCGTACTAGAGGGAGGCATCTAGCTATGTCTGGTAACTGGATCAGTTTTTCCTTCCTTTGGAAAGTTCTCGACTCAATACGGGGTCTAGGTTGAGAACTCTTATCGATGGCTTCACCAAATAGGAACATGAGCTTCTTGTGGGTGATGGCGTCAGCAGACTGCAAGGGCTGCCTATTCATCAAACTTAACAAAGTCTCATTATCCTGAGCTATCAAGATAGCTTGGCGAGAGGATAGAAGGGCATATTGTGGGAAGAGCACATGGGATAAGTCCTCTTTGAATTCTGGCTCAGCAAGGGACCCTACAAATGTTTTATACTCAGGATCCTCCCTGATGTTAACTGCATCAAATAGAAAAAGCAGAATTCAGTACAAGTCAAATCAAAGATTCTGTCAGTAGATTACACAAACATCAGATTGCACAAGCATCAGATTGCGCAACCATCAGATTGCGCAACAATAGCTTCTATGCGCAAACTATCCAGTTGTGCTAACTCATCCACTTGCGCAAGCCATCAGATTGCGCTGAATAACTTGCGCATAGCATCAGTTTGCGCTGGATAGCCTTGCACAAATCAACAGACTGCGCTGACTTTTGCCAGCACATTCTAACCGATTGCGCAAGAAAATAATCTTCATAAAAATGAAGATTATTGGTTTTGTGCAACTGAAACCCTAAACAGGGTGCCGCAACGAAACCAAATCTCTAAAAGAGATCGATTTTAAGGTGCAGCATTGGCGAAGAACCCTAAAAAGGGTTTTCGATCGGATGTCTACCTTGTAATACTAGGTGAGCCTCCTCATGACGTAAAGGGCACGACGCAGCACGAGTCGAGGACTCGGCTGGGGCCTTCCCTTTCTCGGCGGCGGATCGCATTGGGGAAGAAGAAGGAGAGTCGAGAGAGCTCGGGAAATTCTTTCTTTCAGAAAATCAGAAGCAAGTAAAGAATGACAGAGAAGAGAAAGGGAACTATTTATAGTTTTCGAGAATGAACAAACTCCTCAGATTGTGCCGGATAAATAGGAGCTAATTCCTCCGATTGCGTAGATAGGTCATCATATGTGCAACTTGATTTTCAAATTAAAATTCAAAGTATTTCGAAGCTTTGACTATTTTCAAACTTCGAAAACTTTGAAGGGGGTCTTGTAGGTCCTAAAAATCAAGTTGCACCCATCAACAAAGTCATCAAAATCAAATTATACATCCTTCAAGTGAACTGCACAGAAGACAGATTGGGCAGTCATTCGATTATGCAGGCTGAACTGCGCACTCATCCAAGTGCGCATGCTGACGTGGCTTCGTCATCATTACCTGACGGAGAATCAGATCTTCTGACAGCTGACAGCACGGAGAACGAGGAAACTGTTTGTTTATTGTGCAGCACAGCGCTCGAGGACAGATGTACATGCAGCACAATCCAGTCCAGCGTCGTCCATTCTAGCACAATCTGAAGCCAGCGCAATCCAAAGCCAGCGCAATTCAAGTAGCGCACTCCATCAACTAACAAAGTACACGTGGCCTTCATGCCATCAATGACTCATTACGTGGTAAACGTCTGTACACGATCATGCACATTTCAATCAAATAATGCAATGTGTCCAAGACAGTTGGCCCACAATCAAGTAACTGCCAGCATAATCTGACGTCTGCGCAGTCCAATGCAGCACAATCCAACTTGTACAGTCCAGAATAACTACAAAGTAGTTATTTCCAGAACTCTATAAATAGAGTTTCAAGTCCTTCCTAGTGGATGATACATACGCACAGAGATCAGAGATCATCACCAGAGATCAGGAGTCCTTGCCAAAGTGCTGCTACAATCTTCAGAGGCTACCGTCTTCAAAGTTCACATTGTCCAAGGGATAAAGCGATCGTCTTCAGATCGGATTCCTATAGTTGTACTTTTTCAGAATTCTTGTAATCTCTTTACAAAGTTTGTTGAAATAAAGATCAACTTTTGTTTTTGCAAACAGTCACGATATTATTACAGATTGGTACTATATGGATTCCTACATTGAGTTGTTATCCCCCTCGGAAGCATCGGATACATCATGTCGTGTGTTTCATGTACATCATGTATTCCTCGCTCTCATGTTATTCATGTTTCTCATGTACTTCATGCTCGTTTATGCATGCTCGTGTACTCTCATGTGCTCTCATGTTTGGTCATGTTTCTCTTGTATTTCATGCATAACCTATACTTCATGTGTACCCTTCATGGGCCTTCATGTGGAATTCATGTGCAATTAGTTTTGAGCCCTCATGTATACTTCATGTACACCCATCTATGGGCTTTCATGTGAAAATCATGTACGTAACATAACTTGTCTGGATCCTTGTGTATTGATTGGGGTATGGGAGAGTATAAATAGTCATGTGAACAATTCCAAAGTAGTATAACCATGTGCGCCTCTTTAGTATATTCATGTGCAAATCCAGTCGTTCACATGTCGATTTTGTACTCTAAATTACTAGTCACTGATAGTTCTCTACTTATAGTAGATATTTCCATTACAGTTCTCTCTATTTACATCATGTACATTCTTTCAGTTTCATGTATCGTACTCTCTTGCATGTTTATATTTTTTAACCTGTTATGATCTGCGTGAGATGTATTGTGCTCGCTTCTGTCCTGACTGGACCTGTTAAAAATTTTATAGAGGATGATGAGGCTCTGGTGTCTACTTATATGGTGCAGCTATAGACCACACATGTGACTTGGACCCACTTGCAGTAGAGGATCTGCCACCAGTGGTTTAGACTGCTAGCTTAGACTCTTACCTTGTCTTTTCATTGATATCCAGCCTCAGCCACTGCGTATAAGTAGGATCCATGCCAGCAAGATCAATATCCAGAGAAGATGGATGACTAGAACTCCCGGTCCAACTGCCCTCTGGTACTACCTCCTCTTTTACAGCAATCTCGGCTTTAGGAATCACTTCCTCCTTAATAGTAGGAGGAAGTTCTTCCTTGACCGTCATCTCTGCAGTAGCTACCACTACCGACTCAGCAGTAGGAGGAAGAACTACCTCCTCAGCAGCAGGAGGTGCCACTACATCTTCAGCAGCCATTTGTGCCTCTTTCAAGCTTGCACAGCGTTATTGCAATGTCCTTCTCTTGCTTTTCTAGACGATCGACAAGCAACTTAGTAGAACAAAGATCTCTGAAGAATATGCTCAACTCTGTCAACAGATCCCAAACGACCGACGGTAATAATTCCCGAAATGCTATCGGAATTAACCTCTCCATAAATACATGACAGTCGTGGCTCTTAATACCCTTCAGTTTATTCTCCTTCGGGTCGACGCATCTTCTTAAATACGACTCGTATCCGTCAAAAAAATTTAGGCCCTGAATCCACCTACAAAGTCTCATTTTATCCTTCCTGTCTAGTGAGAAAATTGCCTTAGGCTGCTTATACTTCCCATTGCCTTCCTTTATCAAATGCAACGCAGGACATCTGCATATATCTTTCAAGTCCATCCTGGCCTTGGGATTGTCTTTCTTCTTTCTCTTTACGTCCATCACAGTATTGATTATGTTGATAAACACATTCTTTTCGATATGCATGACATCAAGGTTATGTTTGATCAGATTAGTGCTCCAATAAGGCAGGTCCCAGAATATACTTCTTTTCGTCCAATTATGAGTGCGGCCAAATTCATCACACTTGTATCCCTTTGTAGGCTCTTCGATAGCACTTGGAAAATCCTTGACCTCCTCCCATATCGTGCCTCCGGTCCACCTTAGCGGTGGATTGGCCTTCTCTACAACGCCGGCACGAAATGCATTTATGTTCCTCCGGAACGGATGGTCCTTCGGCAAGAACAGTTGATGACAATCAAAGAAGTACGATTTTCCTTCGTGTTTTAAATGAAAAGCCTTCGTGCGGTCCATGCAATACGGACATGAGAGACGACCATGAGTGCTCCATCCAGATAACATTCTATATGCCAGAAAGTCGTTGATGGTCCACATCAGTGTGGCCCTCATCTAAAAATTCTGCTTTCTAGAAATATTGTAGGTGTTGGCACCTACTTCCCACAGCTGATTTAACTCATCTATCAATGGCTGTAAATACACATCGATGTTCCTCTTCGAATTGTTCGGACCCGGGATAATAACGGTGAGAAGCATATACGGAGTCTTCATATACATCCAAGGTGGTAGATTGTACGGAGTGACGATCACAGGCCAACACGAATAGTGGGAGCCCGAAAGTCCAAATGGGGTAAAATCGTCGGAGGAGAGACCCAATCTGACATTACGCGGATCCGAAGCAAAATCTGGATACTCTCGATCAAAGTGCTTCCATGCTTCCCCATCATATGGGTGATCCAACACTCATTCGATCTGTTCCCGTCTGTGCCAGATCATATTTTCTACAGTCTCCTTCACCATAAACAACCTCTACAACCGCGATGTCAACGATAAGTACAACATCGAATCGGTAGGTTTCCTTACACCGGGAGTCCTACTTGAACTTGTTGCCTTGTAGCGATCAGCACCACAAAATCTGCACACGTCTTCATCCTTGTTGTCTTTGTAGTACAACATCACCCGTTGCGACATGCATCAATTTTCTCGTATCTCATCCAAAGAGATATCACCATCCTCTTAGACCGGTAGAAGACTGTAGGTAACTTTGCATCTACTGTCAAGATTTCTATAATCAACTCGATGATTCGGTTGTAGCATTCATAAGACATGTTAAAATCGGACTTGATGCTCAGCAGTCTTGTAACCACCTCCAACGATGAATGATCCTCACAACCAGGATACAAAGGAGTCCTTGCATTCTCCAGCAACTCCATGAACTTTGCAGCATCGATATTCGGTGCCTTCTCTATCGTATCATGATTGTCTGGATCGAAACTAGGCCCCGCAACGTCAAAAACCATGTTCACGCACCCTTCGTCGTAACCAGCGTGGTCATGGACATCCATATACGAGAAATTAGGCTCCAGCTCCGATGCTAAAGGCACAAGTTCTCCGTGTGACATCCACTGATAGTAATTTGGCATAAAACCTTTCGAGTATAAATGATATGTCACATCAACTTCTGGATGATATTTCATGTTGTGACATCTCACACATGGAAACTTAATTTTGGTACGGTCTATGTACTGAAGAAACGCCTTGGCGAACTGCAGGAATTGCTCTATCCCATGTATAAATTCATTTCGCACATCACACGTGTCATCAGGATGATGATTATACATCCATGAACGGTGCCACAGATAGTAATTCATATCCATTTGACAATAATTCTGCAAAGATAGATACACATTATTCGAGTATATTCCAAATTGATGAATATAGACACATGAGTATCAAATGAGTGTTGTCACATGTTCAACAAGAAGGTCCCGTCTCTGACCCCCCTCTCTGACCCCCCCTCTCTGACCTCCCTCTATTTTACTACTTATCATTCGACTCTCTCAGCATCCTATTCAGCATCATATGATATCCACCTCAACCTCACCCTAGAGAAGTGTGGAAATATTAATGTTAAATAAGGTTCACAATATCGATATCGGTATCGGAATCAATTTTGGTATCGTTTATGGTTTCGGTAAATTTAATTTCTAGAGAATGGCTCAAAATACTGTACCAATCATACCTACACTTCTAGGACACTCTATACACTCTAGGTACTAGGACTGAACTAACTCTCTAACACTTTAATGACACTCACTCACATATACCCACTCTTACTTAGGAATACTAAGGTCTGACACATACTGATAATCACATACACTAACACTCTTAGATAGGATACTCGCATTCACTTCTAAATATTCTAATTGATCCTAAACTACATTCACTCACTAGTACTAACACTAACTCAAATAGGCACTCTCAACTCCCCAAGATACTATACTGATACCAACTGTTACCACTACTCACACTCACACTCGACACATACACACTTCACTCAGGCATTTGCCTGTACTCGATCTCCCAACTGGGATTCCCCTTATCTCCTAAAGCCCCTGACTTCTCTAACCCCTGCCCACGTGGCTTGTAGCCCGAGCCAATACAAGCTTTGCCAAGCCAAGTTGCTGCTGCTACAGCAATGCCACATGGCATATGCCAATGTGGCACTTGCCAACATACTCAATGCCCTATGTCGTGTCTGTGTGTGTGTGCATGTCGTATGTGTCGTATCGTATCAGTATGTGTACATATGTGTGTGAGTATGTGTGTGCGTATATGTGCGTATATATATTGTGTCTGTGTGTGTGCGTGTCATGTGTGTCGTGTATGTGTGTCGTGTCAGCGTGTGTGCATGTTGTATCGTGTCTGTGTCAGCACGTCATAAGGAGGAAGATAGGGTTAGGGTTTACCTGTCTTTGTCGGAGTCGGGTTGGGGTTGCTGTGGCTGGAGCAGTGGCGGAGGGGACTGGTCGGGTCGGCGTCAACAAGGGGAATCGACGGTGGAGGAGTGGCGGAGGGACGGGGGTCGTCGATGGAGGGGGGACGCCGGAGGAACGGGGGTCACGGCGGGGAAGGGGGTCGCCGCGGGGAGGGGGTCGTCGAAGGGAAGGAGGACGCTAGAGGGACGAGAGGGGAAGGGAAATTTGGGGACGAGAGTGCGGGAAGAATTTAGGGTGAAAAAAATGAAAAGTCGATCAACACTTGAACCCTATATGAAACTTTTTAGCGACGTCTAAAAAGGACGTTGCTAAACGTCGCAGTAAACTAAAGATACGGCGACGTACAGAAGTATGAGTCGAAAAACGTCGCTAAATGAAACAAAACAACGACGTTTTGCGACGAGACCGCGACATCTGCTTTCCAAACAAAATTGCTTATTGCTACTCGTCGCTCTATGTCGCTAATAGTGACGTTCAACGACGTCTTTTATAGACGTTGCTAAATACACAAAAAGTAGTGACGTTATTACTTGGAGTCGCTAAATTCGTCGCCGATATGACTTATTTTGGTAGTGGTGGTAACACCAATGATCTTATATAAGATAGAGCATGCTCACCTATTGTCTTATGCAGGTAGTAAATATTATCTGTGTTGCAAGGACAAGCATGGTCATGGTAAGAATTATAATAAATCACTATGCTTCAATGTATTCTTTAATATTTCAAAGATGGCTATCGATATGAACTGAATTCATTTAGTTCTAAATAGAAAGAAAACTCTATAGCACGCCTTCCTTAACAATCAGAGTCGGTTTAGATGAGTGGGTTCATTTTGTCTACTTAGCAATTGTGTTTTATTAACCCCCTCCCCAACTCCTCAGGTGCTGTGGGAGCCCTAAACTGAAGCTAAAGTATGGGGAGGCATTTTGATGCTCTTCCTATTTCCGAAGTATTTTGAAGCCAATTCAATCGAAGGCTTATGTATAAAGGGGCAAATGTATGGAACGGCAAGTGTTAGTTCAGGCAGCTTGTCGAGTATATTTCTTTTATTTCAATCAATATAGCCGCAACGGCATCTAATGTAATTACGACCTGCAATTTGTTGCAAGCTATAAATGAAAAGTATATTTCTATCTTCCTAAACTGTGTCTTATATTCTGATGTGATATATGAAGTTTCAACTTGGTGTTTTAATATAATAATCAACGTAACGTTCTTGCCTTATACAAATGCAATTTCAGACTCGTACGGCATCAAGCCTTAGCGAGGACGATCGATTCGGCATAATAACACCGGGGACGAACGGTTTACCGACTCGGTGCATGACGAGAGGAGTGTCAGACATTAGTGTCCATGTGAGGCCATATTGGTCTTGGCAGTATTAGGAGTGAGGATTATAGAGGAAGAGAAAGGGGCTACTGTTGGGTGTGCCATGGGTTAGTATCAGTGGTAAAGTTGTGTCTTAGAGTGTCAGTGAGCGCGAGTCCAAGTTAGCACTAATTTGAGGTCCAGTTAGAAGTGAACAAAGGTGAAGTTACAGTTAGTATCCATAAGGGAAAGGAAGTGCAGTGGATGTAAGGTCTTAGTGAATTCTGTGGGAAGGAGCAGTCCACTTTCTTAACCTTGTACTACAACAGAGCATTTGAAATGCTGCCCTTGCATGCCTTGCACTTGCTTGTCTTGTCTTCAGCAGCAGCAAATCAGAGCTACTGTAGCAGCAGGGTAGGAACCTCCTCTGATGTGTTGTGTGGCTATAGGCCATATGACCCCCTTTTTGTTGAGTTTAAGAGGAGAGAATAGGTAGATGTTATTACCTATCAAGTTATGGCTTTACCTATCTAAAAGGCCAAGACAGTAAGAAATTTAAGTAGGTTAGATATCTATATGTGTATGAGTCACATAGGGGTTATATATATATATATATATATATATATATATATATATATATATATATATATATATATATATATATATATATATATATATATAGGTAATGCCTAGTATATGTAGTTAATGTAAAAGCATGATATATGTAATATAAGGATTGTATTGTGAGGAGATGTGGAATATAGGTATATAGCTACATATATATGTGTGTGTAAGTATCGTAACTTTTAGATTGTGTCTGTATTTTGAGTGGTGAGGTTATATATATATATATATATATATATATATATATATATATATATATATATATATATATATATATATATATATATATATATATTTTTTTTTTTTTTTTTTTTTTTAAAAATATATATATATATATATATATATATATATATATATATATATATATATATATGTTGAAACACATATATATACCATATGGATATTAGTATATGTGGTATGTGGGTTTAGACTTGACATATAGGATTGAGATGAGGGTAGTGAGAAAGGTTTGAGTTAATCCTTAGTATACTTGGGACTTGGGTTCTATACAATGTTGAACCTTGGATTAGTTGAAGTCTAATGCTACTTTAACCAAGCACTAGGATAGACTATAATAGTCTATTATCCAAACCCTAGATTTAGCATTGACCATATTGACCAAATTAATTTGAGTTGACCAATAGTTTGACTTTTGACCTAGTTGATTTGTGTTGACCTAGAAAAGGCCTAGAGTCAGGAAATAGATGCATGTAGATTCATTGTTACTCTAGAACATCAAAATAATCATGTATATTTCAAATATAGGTTTGTGTGACACCACCTTGGACATCGATCCTCATTCGTTGCTTTGGACGATATGTGAGTACATTCTCTGATAGTTCTTTCATTTATTTGATGATTATTATGATTCAGTTCTAGTATAGTTCTATTTGATCCCCCGTCATAAAACGTATTGGTATTCTGGTTTCATTCACTCGTCACACATGTATTTGACTCGTCTAATCTCTATTACTTAAACCACTAACAAGAATTCTACTCGAAACACCAACAAGTACTAAATGTTTAAATCATACAAGAATATAGTCGTCGCTGCTGGGTCGGTATGCGACGTGTTGTATTCAACAAGAACCACCTTACAAGAAAGATAGTCATCGTCGTTTGGCCGAGCGTGCGATGTGCCGTATTACAAGAAAGATAGTCGTCATCACTTGGCCGAGCGTGCGATGTGCCGTATTTACTCGTCTAAACAAGAAAGATAGCCATCGCCGCTTGACCGAACGTACGATGTGCCATATTTACTCGTCTAAACAAGAAAGATAGCCATCGTACGCTTGCCAAGTGTACGGTGTATCGTATTTACTCGCTACTCGTTTTTATGACAAGAACAGTATCTCAAACACTCTGGATTAGTGACTTGTACTAGAATCATATTGTCTCATATTTTACAAATTAGACTCGTAGCACATTGCTCTACTTAGTTGTCTCTATTTATAGTTTTTATTGTTGTGCTCTCATATTCTCTATATTTGTATTCTTTGTTTGACTGTTGTCCTATTTCATAACCCATCTCAACTTTTCATGATTCATTAACTACAACTGTTTATAACTGCTTTATAGTCTGTCATTTATTTAGGATTGCTAGAGAAGGTGTGCTCATTCCATCCAGACTGGATATATTTTTTAGATGATTGTCCGGAGGATACGTGTCCTACTGATTATGGGTCTGAGGAGGGGATAGCTACCTTGGGTCCTGATTCTCAAGAGTGACCAAGAGACTAGTTTAGTGGACTTGTTCTAGATTTTTGTTTTGAACTTGAAATGTTAGTTGGAGATTTTGACTTTGTATTGAGATTTGTTTCAGATATTATTTTAGTTGTTGTTGTTGTTGAGTCCATATAGTTATTTAGACTTCTGTGTCATCTTATCGTGCTTTAGACTATGATTGAGTATTACCATATCTTTATACTTGTCCTCCATTCGGAGTTGAGATCCATGACAGGTATATTATATTGTTGTGTGAGTTGATAGTTAGCAACCTAGAACAACATTCTACCACCGATTCTGCGGTGTAAGCTGGGTGTTGTTACCCACTCGTGTCCCTATACCGGGTGCGGGTCATGACACAGAGGATCAACAAAGCCATGTTTGCTCCATGTTCGACAAACGTCTTGATCTTTCCATCTTCGCAAATCTTGCTGAAAGGTTCAAATCCAAATTCCAAAATCGTATCACCCACTACAAAAATTTGTCAGATTAGCGACGTTTATAAACGTCGCTAATTTTGGCCAAAATGTCGCTAAATTATGTCGCTAATAAAGTAGATTTTAGTAGTGACCTCTCATCACCAAAACAACCCTCAATCTCCTTCCTCTCGATTTAAGACCACTCCCAATAATGATGCTTTACCTATCACTTCACCCTCCTGATAATTTTCCTATGAATCTTGATCCTCCCAATATTACATCTTCAACTTTGCCTCTCCATCCAGTCATCACCACCTCTCTACAATACATTTCCCATCCCTGTCCTCCCCTTCTCCTGCAAAATAACTGTAACCCAGTCTCCGTTCCTCCGGCTGCATTTACAGTTAACATTGAGCTTGTTTCGAGGAAGAAGATGGTTTAGTTATATTCTACTACTCCTCAAATTCAGGATCCAACTTCCCCTGTTCCAAATTCCTCTTCAACTGCCACTGGATACCTAACCAATTTGTCCAACTGCAATAACTCTGACTCCATACGTGAGCCCAAACAATCCACCGAACTACCTCTGGATCAAATCCCTCCCCTGCCTTCTACCAAACCTAAGTCAGTTGTAAATCAACATGGCATTATACCACTATGCAACTCTCCTCTAGATACTCAAGATACCCTACCTAACAAACCAACTCTTATCAAGTCAAAATTATTCCCTACAACCCCTATCTTCCCCTCCAATACTGACTCACTAAAGTCCTTTACCCGACCTCCTCCATACCATCACCTACTTGATACTGAGCGATCTTCCCCAACTGTTACTACTCTGAGTTCAAACTCCACATTTGCCTTACTATTAAACTCCCTTACCCCACACTGTTCTTCATCTGACATCATTATAGATAAAAATATTGCCAAATCCAAATTTGATCCTCTGATACGATCCAAAAGATCAAGGCCTGATAGTTTTGGTACCGAAATATAGGTGGATACTGAAAGGCCAACTAAAAGAAGCTCCTTTCCCTCTGAAGAAATAGAAGGCGCGACTGGCCTTGAACAGCCTTCTTCACCATGATTCTCTCCTGGAATTGTCGGGGTCTGAGAAATGACCCAACAATTCGTACTTTGAAATCATTTCTCCGTGCATCTAAACCAAAAATCATATTCCTATCTGAAACTATATGCTCGTAACAACAGCTAATTCTATTGCAAATAGCCTTAGTTTTGCCAATTGTAGTGCCATATCTTCTAAGGGTCATTCAGGAGGTCTGCTCCTATGTTGGGATTTGGATGTTAACCTGACAATTATAACAACTAATGATAACTATATTCATTCATGCATAGACCAGTTGGCTAATCCCCTCCCTCGACATCTAATCTGCCTATATGGCCCTCCAATAGTTTCTGACAAAAGTTCTTTTTGGCTGCACATAGAAATTCTTATTGAATCAAAATCCCATCCATGGATTTGTATTGGTGATTGCAACTGTATACTTAATCAACCGGAGAAACAAGGTAGGAGCAAATTTAACTGCAGACATCACAAACCTTTCATTAAATGGTTTGATCGAGTGGCAGCTATGGATATTGGATACAAGGGTCCGGCATATACCTGGAGCAATCGGAGAATACCCCAGTACAATATTGCAGAACGTCTTGACAGAGCAATGGTGGATTCTCAATGACGATCTCTTCATCCCATTGCTGGCCTTCTCCACCTTCCTAGCCTTAACAGTGACCACAGTCCTATCCTTCTCCTGCTCAATATAAACCCCAGACAAAGAAAACGTACTGCTAGGTTTGAAGCGGCTTGGGCCTTACATACTGAATTCAATCAATACCTCTCCAATTCTTGGTGTCAGATAAACTCAAACTCTCTTCAAACAAAGCTCAGAATCTTATTACCAAAACTTCGATCATGGGGTCAATCCAAATTGGGTAACATGGATAATGATATCAAATATTATGAGAATCGACTTCTGTAGATTCAATCCTAAATTCCCACAAATACTAGTCATATGGAAGAAAGGAGAATAGAAATCCTACTGAATAAGCTCCATCTACAAAAAGAGCTCTACTGGAAACAAAGATCCATGGTTGAAAGAAGGAGATAAAAATACTAAATTCTTCAACTTATTAGCAACAACCAGGAAATACAAGAATACTATCCACAATATCTTAAAACCAAATAGAGAATACACCACAGAGCAAGTTGAGATTTTTGATCTATTTATCGATCATTTTGGCTCCATGTTTCAAGCTTCTAAACCACACCCTGTTCCTGAACACATTTTAGCTGAAATGTGTCGGCTCACAAAGGAGGAAAATGGGTCCCTATGCTCAATACCTACTGAAGAAGAAATTAGAGTCACTGTCAAGAATATGAGCCCATACCAATCACCTGGGCCAGATGGGTATTGTAATGCCCCGCTCCGCATCGGTGCATTATGATGAGTCGTTGACTCGAAGAGTTTGCGTTGACCCGATGAGGTATCGATACGAATCGATGCAAGAGTTACCTTGGCCAAAGGTAAGCTTTGAGTCGGTTGGAATCTATGAATCGAATCGATGCAAAGGAAAGAGTCCCGTTGAGCAAGTGCTAATTTTGGTTGATCTGGTGTACAGGCTATGCTTTTACGCTGGACGATAAGAGGTCGGCATTTTGTCTTATGCAATGAAGTGTCCGCAAAACCAAATCGTGGCCTTGCACCGGATTGTGGCATGGGCGCGATAGGCCAAATAAACTGAGTAGTGCAAAGGAATGGCTAAGTCCGAGAGTTAGCTATACGACCAAGTTATGGAAGCAAGCCGCTTCAACTCAGCGAAACAGCAAGGCGTGTCGACTTAAGGTGGACGGGTTCTTGAGTCTCTCTCCCTATTCCTTCACGTCTAATAAGAGATATCATTGTATAATTAATATGTTATCGAGTTAGCGAGCGTGGCTCGGCAAGTAAGTGTCTAAATATGTATTGAACACTAAGGTAAAACATTGAACAATCGAACAATTGAAGCGACGTGCATCAAGTGTACGAGTCGCGGTAGGGCAATGATGGTAGAACATTGAAAGACAATATCGAGATGTGCATCATGTGTACGGCTCCGAGAACATTGAACACTAGGCGTAGAATATTGATTACGGCGCTGAGCGTGCCCTCGGGCACTTATGCTACGAAAAGACTAAGTAATTACAAAATTTTGCTATAAGAATAACTTACGAATGGCACGCGTTGAATACAAGTACGAGATGTCTAAGCCGTTGGGCGTCGTGCATCAATATGGATGTGTTGGGGCATAACGCCGACGGAGCTCCCCATATGAATGGTGGATTATGTTTATGAGACGCGAATATGTTTATGGCACGGGAAACCGTTTTATGGCACGGGAAACCATTTATGGATAGAGACTGTTTATGAAATGGAGGATTTGGTTGGAATGTTATGTGTGTTTGCTATGGCGCATATTGATGGTCAATGGACTCGAATTGCCCGTACACGGGTACGGCTTCCCTCGGACGGTTTTGTTGGGGCACCGGGACCGTTCGGCCTAGGAGGGAATTATGTGTGGTATTTATGGTGTACAACATTCGGATGGATTGCGACCGTCCAGTGCTGTGATAAGCTATGATATCCGTAAATTTGGGATCCTTCGGATACTGGGCTAGCAACCCGTATCGAAGCGATTGTAGACTTACACATAAGAGATGCCAAGTCCATTACGGTACGAAACACCGTGACCTTCATATAGATAGGGCCGGTGGGCTGAGATGAGAGTCGGGTGCAGGCGCAGGGCCTGCGACCCTAATGCATGGTCTAAGTTTATGGTTGGCTGTTGCGTGAATGATATGATTCTATGTTAAGTTCTAACCCTTCCAGGCTAGGCAATATTGGACGGAGATGAGCACGATCACTATGTTTATGTCATATTATGTCTAACTGTATCTGCCGCAGGGACACGGTATTGGACACATTTATGATATGGTGCTATGTTTAAGTATTGCCATGAAATCGATCCTAAGGCTAAATAGAAAGATCACCAAATTAAGATGCATGCTCACTAAATGATTAAGTGTTTGGTTTGGGTGCGAGCGGGTCTTGATCAGTACGAAGCGAGGACGAAAGCACTAATCCCCTACTAGTTTATGTGCAGGCTCAGGTTATGATCGGCTCGGGGCGGAGCTTGGCTTGGACGTGCCGAGGCATGGAGTCCTTGGCGTTCAAGAGGAGCTACCGCATATGCGTTCGGACTTGCGACATGGAGATGTTCGGCCGAAGACTACTTGGTGGCTATAAAGAGGCATAATATATGGAACAATGTAATCCTTTGTGAGCTAGAGAGATCATGAGCGTTGTAGCCAATTGGCATATATGTTAGGCTATTCAGAGCCTTTGTAATCTTCAGCTCATTATGAATAAAAGAGATTCTTGTGTTATACTTTGTTTCCTTCTGCTGCTTATGTTACGAATTTGAGCTAATCACTATGTGAACCGTTATCTTGCCTTGCACGAGCGTAACTCCAGGCTCGTGCGGCATCACGCCCCAGCGAGGACGATGATTCGGGTAAAATCTAGCGAGGACGAGCGATTTCCCGGGTCGAGGCGTGACAAGTTGGTATCAAAGCGGTTCCATCCTCTGGACCGTGTATGAATCTCTTTGACCCTTAGTCGCTTCGATATCGAATTCAGTTGACTCTAAGTTGTTTCCGCAACCGCATGACTCATGGATATGCTCGACGCTACATTGGATGTTCCATACAATAAATCTATATTAAGTGCGTACGTCTGCTACAAGTATGTCGTGACTATCGTGCTATCTCCGGGTGCCATCGGAGAATGTTGGTTGCACGAAGTGCAATGGGTTATGAGATTATGGTTTCCCGAAGAGCAAGAAAGTTGTGAGTCGCTGGTCGTACGAAGTGCAACGAATATGGTGATGTTGGTTGCATGAAGTGCAATGATATATGTGTTGTCGGTCGTACGAAGTACGAGAAGTTACGTATTGTTGGTCGTACGAAGTGCGAGGAGATATGTGTTGTTGGTTGTACGAAGTACAACGGGTCGATATGTGAGGCGATGCGTATTATGTTGCTATGAGAACGAATATGTGTTGTTGGTTGCACGGAGTACAGCAAGTTGTGGATCGTTCGTTGCATCAGTACGACGAGTCGATATGGTATCGTACGTGTTGCATGGCTATGCAGATGGATAGCGAAATGTTGCACGGGATTGAGTAAAGACCTTGAGTATCGAGAATGAGTTGTTGCACGAGTTGCAACGAGTGAGATCGAAAGATCGTGGATGCGATTTGAACGAGTCGAGTTAAGTAGGCGAACATGTATGTTGGCCAAATGTCGCGTTGAGCTTTGAATAAGCGAATGTCGCGTTGAGCTTTGAATAAGCGAATGTTGCGGGTGTGATCGATACGATCGCCATGGTACGGTTAGATGGAATGTTTGCCAAACTTGAGCTAACGCTAGAGCTGGGATCGGAAGGATCGCCATACGGGATAGTTGATTGGGGGATAGATGTCGGACCTATACGGAGTGTAAAGTCGAGTAATGACTCGATTTCAAGTGGTATATGCAATACCATTTATGCGACCAGTATAGCGAAGTATTGTATCGATAACGATAGGCTCGGTCCTAAGTGGTATATGGAATACCACTTAGCGATAGCTATGTTAAGCCGGTTGGTGACTTACGATAGGTTACATTGAGACGATTATGTTGTTACGATATATTTGTCCTCAACGAACGGAGTAGTACCGAGACTCGAGTGGGAATAACTTGATAGAAGTCGATGCAAGAATGCTTCGGTAAATTGAGTTGAACAATTATGTGCGAAGTCGTACCTATGGATGATGCGTCGGACGAGGATTTGTTAAGTGTAAGTCGAACGATAGACGGAGCATAGCGAAAGAAATATTGCATCGAAGAAATAATTGACTCGGTCGAATTTGCGTTGAGTTAAGTCAATACGGAAGCTTGTTCGGAAACGTGCTGAGTAGGTACGAAGAAATTGTGCGAACGAATTTGAGTTAGCGCGAGGAGTCGGTGGCACGATTTGGAAGTACGAACTAGGGATATGAGAATGAATATGTGAATTGGAAATTGTGTTACGATTTTTGGTAGTGAGTTATAACGGAATAAATCTTGATAAGTGCGAGACTTGATTCGTATTCGAGTTCGGATAATGGCAATGATTGCAAAGGGTTTGAGCTTATGAGAAAGGAAGATGTTCAAGTTATGCATATCGATGATGGTATTGAGGCGTATCAAAGACGATATATAATAACTCGGGGATACTCTGATCGAATGAACGAAAATTATGTTGAGCATTGTTGTTGGATGAACAAGATGCAAGTTAAGTTATGGAAATTTGGATGATAACGGTAGGAGTGCTTCGGAGAATTGAGAGTGGATGGATATTGCTTGGATGAAAACGAAAGTGTTTGGATTACTTCGCGGATCACCACTATGTTGACATTCTTATCTTGAGCGAGCGCAACACCAGCCTCGCACATGCGTCACGTCAAATTAGAACGATCATTCCGTGTGAGCGCTGGTATGGTAATTCATCCAGCGGGAATGATCGAACTTACAAGGCGTGACAAAATCAGATTTGACTTGTGGTTTGATGCGAAAGTTGTTCGAGGATAGTTTTGATGAGTACGAAATGTGTCGAACTATGATAACGGATAGGTAAACTCGGACTTGAGGCGAGTAGACGTCATACGACGAGCGAAAAGAGTCGACAGTAATACGTGAGTGATTCGAGTAGCAACGGCACATCAGTTGTATGGGAGTAGATGAATTATGGATTGGGTAAAGTCCCATAGGAATTATCGGGTATTGATTTGGCTCTGCAATAGGATATAGCATGGTTCGTTGTAACTGTCCCTCGTTGATGATCTTCAATTATCGAGCGTAGTTTCGGGGCAGATGACCCTAGAAGACTTGACTGCCAAATCAAGTGAATGTTGAAGTCCCATAGGATGAACCAATGAAGTCACGAAAGAAATTTTGTCGAGGATGAAAGATGAGGTAGTGCATGTTGTGGATAAGTCTAAGCGAGTGATTATCGTGTCTCGAAAGTTAGCGAGTACTAGAATCAATATGGTCAAAAAAGTTATGTTAGATCGAATAGATGTTGAGGAACATGCTTAGCGTAGTAATACGGTAAGGCGATTGTAAGAATTTTTGCAATGTGCGAGAGCGACGGATAGTAGAACGACCCTAAGAGTTGTGTCGTAGATCGGCTTGAGTAACGGTTAGGCTATGTGTGTTGAGCGCGCGATCTATATTATGGAATGAAGTAGTCGGGATTGATTCAAAGATTGAGTATGGGATTCATATTCGATTGAGAATAAGAGATGAGCGTATCGTAAGAGACCTTGGGTCGGAAAGATTGTTGCCTTTGAGCATCGTAGACTCAAGTTGACCTCTTGTGTTGGGAGAGCGCGAGCATGTATGTCTGGATAGGTTACCTAGCGGGGGTAGCCCCAGACACGATCCGTAGGCAGTTCGAGAATATGGGTCGTGTTGGGATAGTTGTGTGCGAGACTTAGTACGGATTGTTGGCAAGAAAAGTTAGACATGTAGACTTAGTCCATGTCATTAAGGCCAAGTGTTATGAATGATTGGATGAAAGACTTGAGTTATGTGAGAGATAGAAAACGGTTGGGCGAATAGACGTTGCGGAGAATTGTTGCGATCAGATGCGCAATGATTTGATACAATGCGAGTGTTAGGTGGCCAACGAGAAACTTATGAGATCGAAGTTATGGTTTGAATTAAGTTATGTGCAAGATGTTGGAAGACGATCGCATGTTATGGGATGATGCATACGAGAAGTAGTATAAGAATAGGCGCTAAGATTTGACCAAGTGTACGGAATGATTGGTGTCTGAGGATTTAAGTTGAACTTGTTAGTTTGTCCCGATATCCTACAACTGAGCTTGGCTGAAATGCATATATTGGTGGGACGCCTAAAATATGTGTATGATCCAGACTGAGTTGTATGATTCCAACGGTAGTTGCACGAGATTGTGAAACGATCTAGCGCGACACTTGGATTTAAGTGTTGGTTTCGGTTCGAGGACGAACCTGATTTTGAGTGGTATATTATGTAATGTTCCGCTCCACATCGGTGCATTATGATGAGTCGTTGACTCGAAGAGTTTGCATTGACCCGATGAGGTATCGATACGAATCGATGCAAGAGTTAAGTTGGCCAAAGGTAAGCTTTGAGTCGGTTGGAATCTATGAATCGAATCGATACAAAGAAAAGAGTCCCGTTAAGCAAGTACTGATTTTGGTTGATCTGGTGTGCAGGCTATGCTTTTACGCTGGACGATAAGAGGTCAGCATTTTGCCTTATGTAATGAAGTGTCCGCAAAACCAAATCGTGGCCTTGTAACGAATTGTGGCATGGGCACGATAGGCCAAATCAACCGAGTAGTGCAAAGGAATGGCTAAGTCCGAGAGTTAGCTATGCGACCAAGTTATGGAAGCGAGCCGCTTCAACTCAGCGAAACGGCAAGGCGTGTCGACTTAAGGTGGGCGGGTTCTTGAGTCTCTCTCCCTATTCCTTCACGTCTAATAAGAGATATCATTGTATGCATAATATGTTATGGAGTTAGCGAGCGTGGCTCGGGAAGTAAGTGTCCAAATATGCGTTGAACACTACGGTAGAACATTGAACAATCGAACAATTGAAGCGACGTGCATCAAGTGTACGAGTCGCGGTAGGGCAATGATGGTAGAACATTGAAAGACAATATCGAGATGTGCATCATGTGTACGGCTCCGAGAACATTGAACACTAGGCGTAGAACATTGATTACGGCGCTGAGCGTGCCCTCGGGCACTTATGCTACGAAAAGACTAAGTAATTACGAAATTTTGCTATGAGAATAACTTACAAATGGTACGCATTGAATACAAGTACGAGATGTCTAAGCCATTGGACGTCGTCCATCAATATGGATGTGTTGGGGCATAACACCGACGGAGCTCCCCATAGGAATGGTAGATTATGTTTATGAGACGCGAATATGTTTATGGCACGGGAAACCGTTTATGGCACGGGAAACCGTTTATGGATAGAGACTATGTTTATGAAACGGAGGTTTTGGTTGGAATGTTATGTGTGTTTGCTATGGCGCGTATTGCATGGTCAATAGATTCGGATTGCCCGTGCACGTGTACGGCTTCCCTCGGACGGTTTCGTTGGGGCACCGGGACCGTTCGGCCTAGGAGGGAATTATGTGTGGTATTTATGGTGCACAACATTCGGACGAATTGCGACCGTCCAGTGCTGTGATAAGCTATGATATCCGTAAGTTTGGGATCCTTCGGATACTGGGCTAGCAACCCGTATCGAAGCGATTGTAGGCTTACACATAAGAGATGCCAAGTCCATTACGGTACGAAACACCGTGACCTTCATATAGATAGGGCCGGTGGGCTGAGATGAGAGTCGGGTGCAGGCGCAGGGCCTGCGACCCTAATGCATGGTCTAAGTTTATGGTTGGCTGTTGCGTGAATGATATGATTCTATGTTAAGTTCTAACCCGTGCAGGCTAGGCAATATGGGACGGAGATGAGCACGATCACTATGTTTATGTCATATTATGTCTAACTGTATCTGTCGCAGGGACACGATATTGGACACATTTATGATATGGTGCTATGTTTAAGTATTGCCATGAAATCGATCCTAAGGCTAAATAGAAAGATCACCAAATTAAGATGCATGCTCACTAAATGATTAAGTGTTTGGTTTGGGTGCGAGCGGGTCTTGATCAGTGCGAAGCGAGGACAAAAGCACTAATCCTCCACTAGTTTATGTGCAGGCTCAGGTTATGATCGGCTCGGGGCGGAGCTTGGCTTGGACGTGTCGAGGCATGGAGTCCTTGGCGTTCAAGAGGAGCTACCGCATATGCGTTCGGACTTGCGACATGGAGATGTTCGGCCGAAGACTACTTGGTGGCTATAAAGAGGCATAATGTATGGAACAATATAATCCTTTGTGAGCTAGAGAGATCATGAGCGTTCTAGCCAATTGGCATATATGTTAGGCTATTCAGAGCCTTTGTAATCTTCAGTTCATTATGAATAAAAGAGATTCTTGTGTTATACTTTGTTTCCTTCCGCTGCTTATGTTACGAATTTGAGCTAATCACCATGTGAACCGTTATCTTGCCTTGCACAAGCGCAACTCCAGGCTCGTGCGGCATCATGCCCCAGCGAGGACGATAATTCGGGTAAAATCTAGCGAGGACGAGCAATTTTTCGGGTCGGGGCGTGACAGGTATCCTGCCTACTTCTATAAAAAAAATTTGGGATTTGCTTGGCAATGAGGTAACTCAGCTCATTCAAGATTTCTTTAATACTGGGATTATGCCTCCCCGTCTCAATAACACCTTCATAGCCCTTGTACCGAAAATTTCTAACCCTTCCAAACCTGCGGATTATCGATCAATTGCACTTTGCAATGTTCTCTACAAACTCATTACTAAAATCATTGCAAATAGGATCTGACCTCTTTTACACAAACTCATCAGTCCCCAACAAAATGCTTTTGTCCCAGATCGATTCATTAGTGATAATATTGTCATTGCCCAAGAACCCTTTCATTCCATATCCAATCTTATTGCTAAAAACAGTTTATTTGCTCTTAAAGTGGATATGTCTAAGGCCTGCAATAGGCTTAGTTGGACCATTATCAGTCAAGCTCTATACGGATTTGGTATTGTTGGCCAATCTCATAAACGTATTATGCAATGTGTGACCACACCTTCATTTTTTATACTTGTCAATGGTGAACCATCTAGAACATTTATTCCTAACCGTGGTATCCGTCAAGGATGTCCGCTTTCTCCATACTTGTTCATCATGAGCATGGAAATTATATCTATCTTCATATCTGTTATGGATAGAAATTCACTTTATGACAGTATCACCCCACCTCATTCCTCAATTACCTACACCCATCTAGCATTTGCGGATGATCTTATCATATTTGGTAAATGATCCCTTCATAACATCAACCAACTAAAGATCTGTATCCAAACATTTGAAGGTTGGTCCAGGGAAAGAATTAATTTCGATAAGTCTTTCATATTCTTTTCCAAGCACATGGATCATATTATGCGCCAACTTTATCTTAATCTCCTAGGTGTCTCTCTTATGTAATCCTCTGATAAATACCTTGGCCATCATCTCCTTCAATCCAAAAACAGAGCTACAATATTTTCTAATCTTCTCAATGCTAGCAATTCCCGACTCCAAGGATGGAAAAGAAACTGTCTATCCCATGCGGGTAGGACTGTCCTCATCAAATCCACACTTGCCTCTATTCCAACCTATTACCTATCCTCATATTATATCCCAAAAAAGATTACTGCGAATCTGATCAAGCATCAAAGAAATTTTTGGTGGAATTCAATAGATAAGAAGAAGATCCACTATACGGGCTAGTCTACACTAACCAAACCTAAGTATCAAGTAGGGCTGGGTTTGAGGGATCCATCTATTACCAACCTATCCTTGCTAATGAAACTAACCTGGAGATTTCTCACTGAGCTAAACTCTATTTGGTCAAATTTACTCAAGGCTAAATACCTCCACTCATCATCATTTTGGCCAGCAATCCCTACCTCTGCCTCTTCGTGTATTTGGCTAAGTATTCTCAGAAGCAGAGATTACCTATTCAATAATATTATTTGGTCTGTTGGAGCTGGTACAAAAATCAATATCTGGCTTGATCCATGGGTCCCCTCTTTGCCAAGTTTTAAAGTGAATGGTTATCACTTTGCCAGTTGATGGGTTACCAATATGTGTGATCTCATTAATAAGGAAACATTCTGATGGAAGGAACATTTTATACATATCTTTTTTTCCCTACGGAAGCTGTAACAATCCTGAACATTCATCTATCTCCTAGTTGTTCGAGTGACTAACTGAAGTGGATACACACCTACGATGGTGTTTTAACAACCAAATATGCTTACCGGTTAATTCATGGCAGTTCGATCAAGGAGGATCACAATGCTACTGATCATGGGTTTAAGGAATGGCGTAAGTTTTGGTCTCTTAATCATATTTGCCCAAGAGTCCTGTTATTTGTTTGGAGAGCTCTTACCAATTCCCTCCCCACCAAAGACAATATTCATCGGCGTGTCAGAAATATAGATGCAATGTGCCCTCTCTGCAAGGTACACTCTGAAACTCTTGATCATCTAACATTCATTGTCCCTTACAGGAACTTCCTGGCTGCAACACTCGTCACTTGCTTCTCGCATTAAGCAAGATACAACAATTGCAAGGCTCATAACCGAAATACTAAAGGAGGGAGATTAAGAGAAGGTGACACATTGCTTCTACCAAATGTGGATTATGGAAGTCAATGAACAAAGCAATCTTTGAAGATCATCCTATCGGTAACAGCAAGATCTATGTGGAAGCTATCAATCTGAAGCACAAATATGAAGCCTACAACTTTGAACATCCTAACACTGGTTCACTAATTGACAAGCACCAACAGTCATCACAGTGGGTTCCTCCTCAATTGAACAAATTTAAAATCAATTTTGATGGGGCCTACTTAGAAGGGAGGATGGCCGCTGCTGCAATACTTTGTTATGCATATGGTCAATTTAGGAGAGCTTTGTCTAAATCTGAAGATGGAGGCACACCCATCCAAGCTGATGTTTTGGAGATTCGTTTGGCTTTGGATATCTGTACCAGTTTAAATCTTACTCATGTCACTATTGAAGGAGACTGCAAATCTCTGATTGACTCCATTAACACAAAAGAAGCAACTCCTCCATGGCGAGCAAGGCACAAAATTGAAGATGCAAGGAACTTTAAAAACACTGCAACTGAGATTTTGTTCTTGTACACCCATAGGAGTTCAAACAATGTGGCACATCAACTTGCTTCCAATACCCTACTTCAGGGTTATTCCAACTCTATGTTCACCTTTGAAGATGTCCCAGATTGTATTTCATCTCATATCTTTCTTGATATGAATCATGTAGTTCCTTAACTTATTAATGAAGTGATGTTCCTCAAAAAGAGATAATAGGCATATCAATAGAAGATAAGTCTATATTGTTGGCATACCTAACCTTGTTATACTATAAACTAGTAGTTAGAATGTTTATAGTAATAAAAAAAAGTTATGATAATTTGTTAAAACCTAAAAGTTTTTTATGTTATTTAAGTGCAAATTAGCCTGTATAGTGTATACACAGTTGCAATATAACATTCACTGTAATTTGCAGGCTCAACGGTCAACAGTATAAGAGAACATTCTGTTAAGTCTTTTAAGGAGATGAATATCCCTGTTGGAGGAGACTTATACTACTAATATTCCAATAGTGAACATTCCTCTCCACTGTTCCTCCACTTACCACTTGTCCATGAAGACTCGTGAGTGAGTCTACAGACTCAAAGCAAGAGACACAAACAAAAACCAACAAAAACAAAATAGGCAAGTCTTATTTTACGAAATGCATGCAAAATGCTAACATTCAATGATTAATTTCAAGGGATCACACAAAACAGCCACTAACAGTGACAGATACTTTACTAGCCATCAGAAATACTTCAGAGACAAAAACAACTTGTAGTAATTAAAGAGAAGAACACTGAACACTGATCAAGGCATTGAGTAGTAATCCAAGCCAAGCACATCAGTTGCAGCGCCGCAATCTGCCGCGGCCTGCGATGGCGAGCCGTCGATTGCCACCGAAGTGCTGCCGCCGAGATGATCGCACGAGCTCATCTCCCACCAGGGCTCCTCCAACCAATACCCTCCCCACATCTCATGATCAAAACTAGTCAGTCCAGCAGCCGCGGAAACTGAAGAAGTCGTCAACGCATCGCAAGTAGTCTTGTCCCAATCGCTCTCCTGAGCTGTGGGCTTGAGGCAGTTCTCCGGGATTATGCTACTCAAGTCGCCACCGGACCTGCTGTCGAAATCGAACCGATACTGACTGTTCAAGTAGTTGACATTCGGTTCAGATGGTTCGGCAGCGTTGCAGGAGGCGCAATTTGGCTGGCACGCAAACTGGGTCGTGGTTAACGGGCACGTAGTTTGGTGGGATGGCAACGGTGCGAGCGGAGGTATCATTGGGTTTTGACACTGGAAAGGATCAGTACTGTACTGGTCGGTGGTGTAGACGAAGTTGGTCCGGGCTTGAGCTCCTTTCATGGAGATGGCAGCCCTGTCGTAGGCCAGCGCAGCATCCTGTGCCGTGTCGAAAGTGCCGAGCCAGTGCCTCTCCTTGGTGGTCGGGTCCCTGATCTCCGCTGCGTACCTCCCCCATGGCCTCCTTCGCACGCCAAGGAACCTGCCGGGCTCGTTGGGACGACGCCTTCCTCTGCTGATCTCGCTGGGAGGTGATGGAAAGAAGTTGGGGAGGAAGGTGGCTAGCTGAGCTTGATCAGGAATGCTGTTGTTGTTGACATTGCTTGAGGAGGTCTGGCCGGTGGTGGTGAACATTGTGTGTGTGTGAGAGAGAGAGAGAGTGAAAGAGGAGAGACTACTACTTGAGTCGGAAAGAGTTAGTTGGAGTGGAGGCATCTATTTAAAGGGTTCATTCCATCAATGGAAGGAAGGGGAAGGACAGTGTACTTTGGCCTTTGGGGAGTGATGGAAGATCTTCAGCGTACTAAGGAGAAAGAGTAAATGCTTAGGGTTTTGATGCACAGTTGAATAAATACCAAGTGAAGTCTATATAATTTTATATATAGTGATCTTCATTTGACAGAAGTGATGTACGTGAACACAGATTATATAAGAATTATGGACATGGCCGATAGTAGTCGAGGAATAAGTCAGACAAAACTTTGGACTTGGATAACTCCACTACCTAGGACAACTTCCAAACTCAACGTGATTCTAATAGAAGCCGAAGTCACAGGTGACACTCCAGGATCAGCTCACAATTATAAGCCACAATAAGAGTCTTTCTTATAGGACAGCCCTAACCCTGGACCGGCCAACCCAAAAGTTCATGTTGTCTCCATGTCACGCCACACATTGGAGACCCCACCAATACTCCAAAGTACAGTAGAAGACATCATGTTAGATGTGTTCGAAAGAATCCCAGTGTCCGTACAACATCACAGGTGTATTGCTAGCTCGTAATATTCATGTTGCACTATTACTTGTAAGCCTAGCTGGAACGGAAGCTATGTAGAAGTGCTCATCATTATGCCTAATGTATTTTGGTCAACTTCATCAATACTCTTTGAAATGTACTTGTGTACTAGTTAGTTCAATTTTGGACACATTTAAACAGTTGAGAAACACGCACACTCTGCCTCAAGTAGTAGAGTTCCAAATGCAGACACAACATGAATGTACTGTTGTTGGCAGCTAGAAATTGATGGGGAGCGTGTGGGAACTGTGGAGTGAAAGTAAGACAATGGGAAGGTGTGGTTATACGTACTGTTACTGCAGTTGCGCCTCCTTTCCAAAATTAAGTTGGGAGTACTCCTTCCTACTAGGGAGGGATGGGGGGTTCGATCTCCGCCGAGGAAGGGAAGGGATGGGGGGTCTACAGTGAACGGCTGGCCGTAGATTATTCCTCCATCCAACGGCTGATTGGAGAACTGTAGACTCACTCACTTGTGGCACGAGGAAGGATCAAAGTGGATTCAATCTTCTGGGTATGGGTCTGCAGGTCATGGGTTTTTTGAGAAAAAAATACTAGGGTTTTAATCTAGATCAGATCTAATCATCCAATAGACATTTGACTTGTTGGAAACGAAGCGCGGAAAACGTTCCCCCAAACCAGAGAGCCCTGCGAGAGAACTGAACAAAATCACACAAACCAAAAAAGCCAAACACAAATCGCAGACACATAGATTTTTGACGTGAAAAATTAAGATGGAAAAAACTACGGGACGATCGGAGTCCAACCCTGAAGAACATCCACTAATAGAATAAAGAGAATACACCACCCACTACAAGCTCCTTCCGATCCAAACGGATCACCACAACTCACTTGAAAGAATAAAATTTGATTGTGGACTCCGAATAACAAGAGATGTCGAAAAATTATTCGAAACGATCTCTCCTTCACAGTAGTCTTCAATCCTTTCTCTCTCTCAAATATTGTAAAAGCACTCTTGCTTACTTTTTGATATATATTTTATGGTGAGAAAACACCTAATATATATATATATAGCATCAAACTCACAACTAATTGAGGTATTCTACTATATGTAGGAATACTCAATCTAGACCATTGATGTATTCCTAATATATATAGGAATACCCAATCCAACTCCATTGAGATATTCATATTATATATTGAAATAACAAATCCAAATCCATTGGAATATATCTATTATATATTTGAATACTCAATCCGACTTCGAGATATTTTCACATAGGTTTGGAATCTCACCCACTCCAACAAATCTTCTCCTTCACAACTATGTGGAGGGGGGTCGTCATCCCGACAATCCTCCTGTAGTACTCAAATTTTCTCCTTGGAAGAACCTTTGTGAACATGTTTGCTCCGTTGTCATCTGTATGAATCTTCTCAAGCGTCACGTCATTCTTCTCAACCACATCCCGTATCCAATGATACTAAGTCTCAATGCGCTTGAACCGACTATGAAATGTTTATTTCTTCAAGGTAAATGGCACTCTAGCTATCGCAAAGCAAAGGATACTGCTTTTGCTTTAACCCCACTTCCTGCAAAAACTTCTTCATCCACAGCAACTCCTTGCAAGCTTCTGTCGCCGCAATGTACTTTGCCTTTGTCGTCGACAAGATAACATATTTCTGCAACCTCTACGACTGTCACGATACCGCTCCACCAGCAAACATCATCACATAGCCCAAAGTCGAGCGCCTCGTGTCTATATCTCCAGCCATATCAACGTCAGTATACCCGACCAGCTTTGGCTCATCACCACCAAAGAAAAGTCTCCAATCGGCAGTGACCTGAAGGTACCATAGAACCCACTTGACCGTACTCCAATGTACCCTTCTAGGATTGGAAAGATACATGCTAACCGAGCCAACTGCGTGAGCGATGTCTGGTCTTGTACACATCATAGCATACATGAGGCTTCCCACAGTTGAAGCATATGGAATCTGCTCCATATCTTCTTTCTCGTCTTCGGCAGATGGACATTGCTCCTCAGTAAACTTAAAGTGAGCTGCAAGGGGGTTACTCACTTTTTTCGACCCGTCTATCCCGAAACACTGGAGTACCCGGTGAATGTGCTTCTTTTAGGACAAGTGTAGCAACTTGGACTCTCTCTCTCTCTCTCTCTCGGCTGATCTCCATCCTAAGAATAGTCTTCGCTGTGCCCAAATCCTT
The DNA here is from genome assembly GCA_029216955.1 of Iris pallida. Taxonomy (NCBI): domain Eukaryota; kingdom Viridiplantae; phylum Streptophyta; class Magnoliopsida; order Asparagales; family Iridaceae; genus Iris; species Iris pallida. The sequence continues at coordinate 29,860,574 of JANAVB010004800.1, read as the reverse complement.
CAAAGAGATGGTCGCGTCCAGTTGATGCTTCAACTCCGCTATCCTAGTGGCATTCCGACCTAGCAGTAGTATATCATCAACATAGAGCAGTAAAATGATAAAATTATCCTCGACAAAGTACCTCATAAATACGCAGTGGTCCGATGTCGTCTGTGCATAACCATGATCCCCCATAAACGACTCAAACTTCCTGTACTACTATCTTGAAGCCTGCTTCAGACCATACAAGATCTTTCTCAACCGGCAGACCAAGTGTGACTTATCCTTCTCACAGAATTCCTCTGGATGCTCCATGTACAACTCCTCAAGATCACTGTAGAAGAATGTCGTCTTCACGTCCATCTGCCCAACCTCCAAGTAAAAACTGGTTGCCAATGCTAGCACCACCTGAATAGATGACTGTTTGACGACTGACAAAAAGATCTCATCATAATCTACGTCTTTCTGCTGACTGTAGCCTTTAACTACCAGTCTTGCTTTGTATCGAGGATGAGTAGCATCATCTGTCTGCTTCACTCTAAAAACCCTTCGATTTTTCAAAGTCTTCTTGTCCTTTGGCAACCGTACCAGATCATAAATGGAGTTGGCCTGTAAGAAACTCATATCCTCCTGCATAGCCTCTATCCACTCCTGTCTATGTTCATCATCCATAGCCTCTGTGAAACTTTTGAGCTCTCCTCCGTCAGTCAGTAGCACATACTCATCTGGTAAGTATCTTGTAGATGGTCGACGCTCTTTGTCGCCCCTCCTTAACGGAACCACTGGTGTTGGTTGTATATCAACAGTCTCCTCTCCTTCAGGAACTACCTCCCGGTCATGCTCATCCTCCTGAGGGTTACCCTGACCACCATCAGCAGGTTGACAATCAAGGTTGGGAGCAACTCCATGTACTGGCTCTCCATAACTGGATCCTCTACGATGTCCTTTGGGAACTGCTTGAAGCAAAATAACTCTAACTCAGGCAATTCCTCAACCTCAGAAGGCATCTCAAAATCCTGAACGTTGGTCATGGTCTGATCCTCGACGAATACCACGTCCCTGCTTCTGTAGAACTTTCTTCCCATGGGGTCATAGAGTCTATAGCCAAACTCATCCCGACCGTAGCCGACAAAGACGTATTACCCCATCTTCAGCTCAAGTTTGGATCTTTCGTCCTTCGGTACATGCATGAGGGCCTTACAACCAAACACTCGCAGGTGATTGTATAACGGCTCTTTGTCGTACCATAATTTGTTAGACACATCACCCTGCAAAGGAGTACTAGGGGATAAATTAATAGTATAAGCAGCAAAATAAAGAGCCTCACCCCAGTAAATGTCCGGTAAGTTTGCCTTTGATAGCAAATATCGTACCCTCTCTATCAGTATCTTGTTCATTCGCTCCGCTACACCATTGAGCTGAGATATCTTTAGCGAAGTCTTCTGGTGTCATATCCCTTGCTCCCTGCAATAAGCATCAAATGGACCAATGTACTCGCCGCCATTGTCTGACCGAACACATAGCAGCTTCTTGTATGTGTTCCTTTCAACAGAGGCGTATAACTCTTTGAAAGTGGGCATCACCTGTTCCTTGGTCTTTATGGCGTAGACCCAAACCTTCCTGGAACAATCATCAATAAACGTCACAAAATAAGAAGCACCACCAATAAATTTTACCTTCATATATAGGACCGCAGACATCCGAGTGAATCAACTCGAGCAACGCCGGCTTCCTCGAACTTGGGTGACTTTGGAAAGATACCCTTTTTTTGCCAAACAGTGCATGTATCTCTCCAATTTTATAGACTTTAGCCCTGGAATCACCTTCCTGCTCACCAAGTAGCTCATCCCCTTTTCGCTGATATGGTTGAGCCGCATGTGCCATAACTCGATAGACGCATCACTGAGTGCATTAACCTCGTGTGTCCTCTGTGTGCTCCCTTCCATATAATAGAGTCCGGACTTCTTGCTTTCTCTAGCAATCACCATCGAACCTCTGGAAAGCTTTTATTGACCGTTTCCGAAGATATTGAAGAAATCCTTGTCATCCTTCCAATCGATACCATATTGAAATGGATATCAGGGATATGACGAACATCTTTAAGAACAAGAACTGCATCCTTCTTTGTCTTCACATGCACATCTCCAATGGCAACCGCCTTCGACACATCTTCGTTGCCCATCTTCAACACTCTATAGTTGTTTGTCGTATAAGTGGCAAATAGTACCCTATTCTGAGATACGTGTGCTGAAGCACCCGAGTCCACCAGCCAAGAATTGTCATCACAGGCGAGGTTCATGACAACCTCATCACCTATGATGATCATATTACCTCCATGTGCCAAGGTCGTTATTGTAGTGTTCTCAATTTGCTTCCCCTTGTCTCTCTTCTTCTTCTTTTTTCAAGCGAAACATTTCCGCTTGATGTGGCCCTTCTTGCCACAATGGTAATACTCTGAGTTCTCATACCGACCCTTGGACTTGCCTCTGCTCTTGTCTCTTCCACCACCTGGGTTTCTGCTTTTGCCTCTTTCGCGGCACTCTGAAACTAGTACCTTTGAGAGGGATGTGGATGAAGTGGCCTAAGAACATCTTCGTATCTCTTCATTCAATATCCCGCTCTTGGCAAACTCCAGACTGATCACGCCTTCCAGAGCAGAAGCGATCATAAATACTCCACTACCAAAATAATACATATTAGCGACGTTATTAGCGACTCCGCATGTAAACGTCGCTACATATTATATAATTAGCGACTACGTAAACTAAACATCACAAAACGTCGTTGTTTGTGATATATAGCGACAACTAGCAACATAGTTTAGTATTAGTAAAAAAAGGTGTTGCTGGACGTCGCTACACGGTGCTAATTAGCAATGTTTTGTGACTTCAGTCGAGTCGAAAATTAGTTTAGAATTTAGAGTCGTTTAGCGACGGCGCTTGAGCCACCAATTTCTCTATATAGCGATGTTTAGCGACGCCTCATGAGTCACCAATTTCTTTAATATTAGCGACGTTTAAAGACGTCTAAGTCAGACGTCGGTAATTGTCCAATATACACCAGCAGCTATTTACCAAAATCGAAAATAAAATCCTCAAATTTTCCCTCCCTCCCCCGCTGCTCCACCCGACCACTGCTCCCCCCGACCGCTGCTCCCTCGCCAGCGCTACTCCCCCCTCCCGCCTCCGACAACCGCCCAATAGGTCGACCCCTCCCCCACCAGGCGACGACCTCCTCTCAGGCCACCCTTCGTCTCCGGCCATGCCCTCCTCTCTGGCAACGTCCCTCCTCTTCGGCCACGCCCCTCCTTGATCAGGTAAACCCAAACCCTAATCAGACACACACACACGGACGCAGACACGACACATAGAAACGAATACGACACACACATACACACACACGAATACGACACATACACACACATATGAACTTTTCTACCCACAGCAGCCCTCACATGAAGAATAGGATCCAAAGTCCTACCCCAAATGTTGATGCCCTAAAATTCTCCAAGACTAGCCCTCCCTAATTGGTTCAATTTTGTCTATTACATGTAATAGAACTATTTTGTTTGTGAGTATAAATTTATAAATTTTGTATATATGTTATAAACATATGACACATACACGTTGTTAAGATATGATACATACACGTTAACATGAGTTGGTATTGACATGGTATTGTGAAATTATTATATGTGTTGATGGACCCTAAATTTATAAATTTTAGTAGTGTCTATGAGTGTTGAGTGGTAGAGTGGTAGATTATCGAGCAGATGTACAACGTTGCTATATAGATAGATAGATACATATATAATGTTAAAGAAATAGCGACGTTTGAACGATGCTATTACTTTTGCAAGCCTTTAAACGATGTGTATCTATCTTACAAGAAGTATCTAAAAATGTATATAAATTACTACCTACGGTATCGTTCGTGGATGTACAACCGTTATTCTTATGACATGTGCGGTGTACGGGATGAATTCATAGAGGGTGTATAGCAGTTCCTACAGTTGGCCAAGGCGTTCCCTCAGTACATGGACAGTACCAAAATTAAGTGTCTGTGCGTGAGATGTCGCAACTTGAAATATCATCCAGAAGTGGAAGTCACATATCATTTGAACTCGAAGGGTTTCACGCCAAATAACTATCAGTGGACCGCACACGGAGAACTTGTGCCTTTATCATCGGAGTCGGAGCCTTATGTGGATGTACATAACCACGCTGCTTATGACGATGGGTGGGTGAACATGGTTTTTGATGTGACGGGGCCTAGTTTCGATCCGAACAATCATAATACAGTCGAGGAGGCACCGAATGCTGATGCTGCAAAGTTCATGGAGGTGCTAGAGAATGTAAGAACTCCATTATATCCTGGTTGTGAGTATCATTCACCGTTCGAGGTGGTTACAAGATTGTTGAGCTTCAAATCCGATTTAACATGTCACCAGAATGCTACAACCGACTGATGGAATTGATTATATAGATCTTACCGGAGGGTGCTAAGTTACCTAAAGACTTCTACCGATCTAAGAGGATGGTGAGATCGCTCTCGATGGGATACAAGAAAACTGATGCATGTCACAACGTGTGCATGTTGTACTACAAAGATAACAAGGTTGAAGACGCATGCAGATTTTATGGTATTGATCGCTACAAGGGTAGTGGTAGAGAAAGGTATGTCGGTACAAAAAAGCCTGCCGATTCGATGCACTACTTGTCGTTGTCGTCGCGGTTGCAAAGGTTGTTTATGGTGAAGGAGACTGCAGAAAATATGAGCTGGCACAGGCGGGAACAGATCGAATGAGTGTTGGATCACCCATCTGATGGAGAAGCATAGAAGCACCTTGATAGAGATTATCCAGATTTTGCTTCGGATCTACGTAATGTCAGACTGGGGCTCTCCTCCGACGGTTTTACCCAATTCGGACTTTCGGGCTCCCAGTATTCGTGTTGGCCTGTGGTCGTCACTCTGTACAATCTACCGCCTTGGATGTGCATGAAGACTCCGTATATGTTCCTCACCATTATTATCCTAGGTCCGAACAATCCAAAGAGGAACATCGATGTGTATTTACAGCCATTGATAGATGAGTTGAATCAGCTGTGGGAAGTAGGTGCCAACACCTACGATATTTCTAGGAAATAGAATTTTCAGATGAGGGCAGCACTTATGTGGACCATCAACGACTTTTCGACATATAGAATATTATCGGGATGGAGCACGCATGGCCGTCTTTTATGTCCGTATTGCATGGACCGTACTAAGGATTTCCTTTTAAAACATGCAGACATACCATACTTCTTCGATTGTCATCAACAATTCCTGCCAAAAGATCATCCGTACTGGAGGAACAGGATTGCTTTTCGTGCCGGCGTTATGGAGAAGGCTAATCCACCGCCAAGGTGGCCCGGATACACGATATAGGAAAAGGTAAAAGATTTACCAAGAGCTATTGAAGAGCCTGCTAAGGGCTACAAGTGTGACGGATTTGGTCGCACTCATAACTGGACGAAGTGGAGTATATTCTGGGATCTACCATATTGGAGCACCAATCTGATCGGACATAACCTTGATGTCATGCATATCGATAGGAATGTGTTTGACAACATAATTAATACTGTAATGGACGTAAAGGGAAAGACAAAAGACAATCCAAAGGCCAGGTTGAACTTGGAAGAAATATGTAGACGTCCTGCGTTGCATTTGATAGAGGAGGGGAATGGAAAGTTGAAGCAGCCTAAGGCAATTTTAGAGAAGGAGGATAAAGTAAGACTTTGTAGGTGGATTCAGGGCTTAAAATTTCTAGACGGTTACATTTCAAACTTGAGAAGATGCGTCGACCTCAAGAAGAACAAACTGACGGGTATGAAGAGCCATTGACAGAGCTTAGCATATTCTTCAGAGATCTTTGTTCTACTAAGTTGCTCGTCGATCGTCTAGAAAAGTAAAAGAACGATATTGCGGTAATACTGTGCAAGCTCGAGAAGGTGTTTCCTCTACAAGAATAAGGGCTTTTCTTGACGGTGATTTCCTGTCAAAAAATGGGTATCTTGACGATTGCGGATCCGTCAAGTAGGCCGGAGTCAAGAAAAGGGCCCCCCTTTCTTGACGGTCGCTGGAAGGGATTTTCTTGACTGTTTTTTGTCGTCATATGAAGTAATTTTCTTGACTATTTTTAGCCGTCAAGATAGCAGTTTTTAGAAACTGTCAATGTAGGCAAAAACTTTTCTTGACTCCAGCCTAGATGAGGTTATTAGCCGTCAAGAAAAGTATTTATTCACAGGCTATTATGCAGCATGATTTGAATTAAAATTGACGTTTGACAACCGTTAAGAGAAACTATCCAAAGTACCGTCAAGAGAAGCTTGCCAAAATTCCATCAAGAATTATATATAATATTAATCAAACACACATAATATCAATCCAGATTCTACACACATCAAATTACTATAAAACCCAAATTTTATATTAACAAACTGTATTGTTTATACTATAAAAACTTCCAATACACATCCTACCACATGTATTCTTTACTTGTCCAACCACAACATAATCCAACCACAAAGTACACATATCCCACATCTGTTGTTTCCATACCACTTAAACATCCAAACCACAAACATCCATCACTTGTCACCACAAAACATAATCCAACCATAAAAAATGAAACAAAAGAAAGTACTAAACCAGATCAGAGTACATCCCTCCCATATCTACATCATTCCCCTATTCACAGCATACATGCACCCTCATTTTTCAGCAAGTTCTTGAGAGAACAAGAACACAAATTATCAATATACTTTCCTACATGTTCTTATATATATATTCAACTCACTATTAAAGAATTGTCAATGCAGGTATCCTACATAGTCCAGTGTATCATTAAGACTGATACTTGAAAAAAAAAGTGATATTTAAAGTGATAGGCTAGTGTATGACTATACGAAACTGAAACTCAAAATAAACTACAGCGTATCATACATAGTCCAGTGTATTATTAAGACTGATACTTGAAAAAAAGTGATATTTAAAGTAAAGAATGTCATGAAGACTGATACACAGCCATGTCTATCACTTTCCTACAAAGGGCTCAGAAGACTGAAGCAACATAGCCCAGTGCATCATTAAAAAACTGATACTCAAAATGAAGAATGTATCATTGAGGAAATATATGTCCTCTCATAGCCCAGTCAACCACCTTCCCACAAAGGGCTCAGAAGACTGAACCAACATAGCCCAGTGTATCATTAAAAAACTGATACTTAAAATCAAGAATGTATCATTGAGCAAATTCATGTCCTCATCATAGCCCAGTCTATCATAAAGGATACTTCCAGATGACTCTGTAGCTTAAATCCCAAATATACAATGATCTTAGATGTTTTTAATCTCAAAGCATCGTTCTACTTAACATCATCTCCCCAGAATGATAGGATTTAGATCCTTGAATCCCATAGTAACTTTCCTATTGATGACAATATAGCACTTAGTGGCCAAAAAAGACCTTTGGAATATTGCAGCAGTGATAGCCTGGTTTGTTCATAAACCTTAAAATACCAAATTTGTCATATAAATTTTATTTTATAATACATAATTAGCATGCTAAAGGCTATAGAAAGTAATATTCTAATAATAAGAAGAACAAGAATACAACTCCTACTCCCTTGTCCCGACTCCCCACTAACAACCTAAAGATACCACATACTGTCCAAAACAACCATACATGTATATGCTTTTAAAGTCCGGCCCCCAGTAAAAAGGCAGGAAGGAAAAGTTTGATGCAACTGAGAAGGAATGAGCCCTAATGGAACATAATTTTGGTTTATCTCATCTTCTTGCAGCTTGCAGGAATGAGCCCTTTTAAAGTAAAAGGGTTTGGCTTTGTCAATACAGAGACCATCTTCTGCAATGTGAATTAAGCTAAAACATCCACACAAAGAGTTCATATGCATTAAAAGTGGATTTGTTAAAAATTGTAAGGTCACCAGGTTTTGCACAAATAATGGCTCGTCTATGGAACTGGCTACATTATTAGCAACATAAAGGCAATGGTGAGGGTAAGATATTTACTGCAATTTGTATAGCACACTAATAAAAATGTTTGACCTATAACATAAGGATCCTGTTAGCAATAACAGAACAACACATGCTTGCAACTGGAAAAATACACTAGAAATTCTTTTGTATATTAGACACCTAACATTTGATTCCTATCCCCAAGAGAAATACATGCCTGCAACTGGGAAAACACATGGTATGTCCATGTTCTGTTCCTCCAGTACTCACAAAGCAAAACCTAATATTCCAATCCCAAAACAAGCATAAAACCCCCAAACATACCAAAATGATACTGCGACCACGGTGACTATGACACTTGGATCAAGAAGGTAAGGAAAGGTAAGTATTTATGGGCGTCAACTATTTGTGCAAGTTTCTTATGTTCCAACTGAAAAACATATTTTCTGAAGCATTGCTTATTGCACCTGGGTTGGAAGAAAATGACCGAAGATGAGAGCGACAACTACCTTGACCTCACTGGACTAGTACCAGACTTGGATGCTTGGTCAGCCTCCTTGCCTAGTCCTCTAAGCACAAATGTGGAGTACTGGAGGCCTTGTGAACTTGCATCCAAATTCTTCTCGTCCAAGTATCCTTGTTCTCTGATTTACAAGCTTCCTACTTCGACTATGCTGTCTCGAGCTTTCCTGCATGGGGGCTATTGGCATGGAAGCAAAAAAATGTCGTAGAAACAAGAAACAAGCATGAATGCTCACGAAGACTGGTTGGTTAATTGCTTACAGGAAATCCTAGTCTTTTGTTTCCCTAATTTTTCGCAAACTAATGTAATGTTGACCAATTGTCTATTCAACAACAAAATAATATCTCAAGTAGATATGTAAAAGATAACTTGGTGTAACACATGTCAGGAAATTCAGAATAATATAAGATAGCAAAAGATAAATATATGAATGATTAAAGTTGATTTCATCTGAAGTATGTTGTCAAAGCAAAGAGTAAAATAGCACAAAATGAATGGATACAAAGAAGAATCACTCTAAGAAATTAAAATGCAATATATGAGATAGTATTAGAGCAAAAAAATGAAAACAAAAAAATGAATACTAAAATCAAGTGCTATTTTATGAGATAGTACTATTTTGTTTTGAACCACTCTGTTGCAACATGTGGTTCATGTGGTTTCCATGTTGTTCAACACGAAAATGCTAGGTTCAGAACAAAATAATACTCTCTCATATAAGAAAATAAAAGAATACTAAAACCAAGTGGTTTCCATGTTGAATTATATCAGTGGTTTCCAGTCTGTTGCAAGGTTCAGAACAAAATAATATCTATACATCAGCATCTGTGTGCATTACATTGAACCAAGGAGCTATTCTTACATCTTCAGCTACCATGTTGTCGAATTGTTTGATTAAATGTTTCCTTCATGAACTATTACTGATTATTCTGACTTAATCTACCATTTTAATTCTTTGCTAGTGTTTGCGAGTGTCATTTATCTCCAGTCGAACTCTATGACTAAATATTTTCTTTAATTACAATCTACTAGTGTGCAGGGGCGGATCCAGGAACTATAGCTAGGATGGACTAACATATATTTGGGTGGGCTAGAAGTAGGCTAACCCATATAAAAAATCAAAAAAAAACTATATATAAAAAAAATGTAATTTTTTTTGGGGGTGGGCTCCAGCCTACCCCACCGGATGCTTGCATCCGCCCCTGCTAGTATGTATACTTTCATAATTTTTTTTAAAAATTTAGTCACCTATGAATCATTTTTACGAATACCTTGTTGGGAGAAAATTTACAAGAATCACATTCAGTCCTCTACCATCTCCATCACCCTAATCCTAAAATAACAAATTCTATAAACAGAACTATGGGATTTCTTTCAATCTAGTGGTGAAAGGGGCTTACTGTGGCAACTTTAAAGACCTAAAATGACAAATTTTATAAATTTTCAGAAATCAAAGGAGATTTTTTTTCCTTTTTCACCTATATGATCGACATAATCCCAAAAGAGAAAGAAACCCTAACAAAAATCATCAACCAATAAAATGCAGAAAACCGAGATCCTTTATATCAATCAAAACCCTAAAGATTAGAAAGGGGCTTTCTGTGGCAGTACCTCGAAGTCGACATCATCCTCGTCCTCGAGGTCGACATCGTCGTCGTCAAAATCCTCCTGCTCCTTGTCCAAAATGGTATGGCGATCGCGACGTCGAAGAAGCGAAGCATGCATGCCATCGTGCCTCTCCTTCTTCCTACCATACCTCTTCTTCTTTTCCAGGTCGCTCCTTCTTGGCGAGGGAGAGGATGACAAGAGAAGGCACGACGGCATGCTCCACTTCTTCGACGACCGGCATTGGGACAGTGGGGCTCGAAGTAAAGGAGGAAGAAATGGAGGGAGGAAGAGAGAAAGGACTCTAAGAGGATGAGGAGGAGAAATGGAGAGAGAAAGAGAGGAAATGAGAGAAGATTTGTTTTTGTGGGTTTTTCTAGGATCGGGAAAAACTTTGTTGCTTCTCTCCATAAAAAAGAACTACAACCGTCAACAAATACAAAATTTTTGAAAAATTTACTATAATGGCAGCCGAAAAAATCGTGCCTATTTTTCGCACATACATTAGTTGACGGTTATCACCAATTCGTCAATAAAAAAATGGTGTTTCTTGACATATTCTCTAAAACCGTCAACTATTATGGTAAAAATTTGCTAAAGTAACAAAAAAAATGTCATCACTTGACGTAAGCCTAAAAACGTCAAGATAACCCCTATTGTTGACGGTTTTCGACGATCGTCAACTTATAAACCGTAAAGAAACGATATTTTTCTTGTAGTATCCTCTTGGATTCTTCGACTCCATAGAGCATTTGCCAATTCATCTTTCCTATAAGGCACGTGTTGATGGGCCTGTCGCTTATCGGTGGATGTACCCGTTCGAGCGACATCTGAATTACCTAAAAGGAAAGGTGAAAAAAAGGCACGGGTTGAGGGTTCTATTTGTGAAGCTTATGTTATCGAGGAGATTACAAACATTTGTTCGACATATTTCAAAACTCATGTTGCTACTAATAGAACGAAAGCTCCGGGAAACGACGACGAATATCAGGAATCTAATGATAGAATATTAAAAGTATTCAATGCGTCCGGAAAGCCTTCGGGGAAAATGAAGATGAGATATTTGAATGACGAAGAGCTAAGGGCTTCTCAGTTGTATATATTACTCAATTATGGCGAGGATGAAGTGGAAAAGCTAGAGGGGTAAGTAATTAATGATGAGCTGGTTTAAGTCACCTCAATATAATAGTATAAGCTAATATTATAGTACTAATCGACGGTTGCTTTGTTATTTTTCAGCACATATAATGATGAGTTGAGGTCGGTTAGACCCTACATAACAGACAAAGAATTAGAATAAGAAATAAGACGTCATTTTTCTTTCTAGTTGAGTGCATATGTAAGGAGCTCGGTAATTACTCTTTTCTAATGAAACTGCACAATAAATAACTTACTATCGTTTCTTTGACATTCAGGTCGATCGTCTAATTTCACCCGAGACTGAATCAATTAGAACTCTAGCCAAGGGACCAATTACTGCCATTAAAATATGGCCAAGTTACTGTGTGAATGGGTTTAGGTTCAAGTCGACAAATGCTCCGATCAGAGACAGCTTCCTGGATCTTGATTCCATAAAAAATAGTTGTTTGTGTATCAAATCTTCGAACTACAAAACGTCGATCCAGGAAATAATTTCTTTGGCATCTTACGAGAGATTATAGAGTTGACATATAATTATGGCAGAGAACTTGCTAAGATCGTGTTGTTCAAGTGTGAATGGTTCGATCCTATTGAAAATCAAGGTTGGAAAATTGACAAACATGGTCTTGTGAATATAAACTACAAGCATAGATATCAAGGCTACGAACCATTTTTCCTATCAAGTCAGGCTCAACTCGTGTACTTCACATCTTATCCGAGATGGAGAACAACAAGGTCTGACTAGTGGGCAGTATGCAAGACTAAAGCTAGAGATACCTTTGATGTTGACGAAAAATCTTATCAGGAGGACGAGCTACCTCTTGTAATAAATATTATAGATGTGGACTCTACGAAAGTTACTCATTACATGACTAATAATGTAGAAGAGGTTGAATTATCCGAAGAGGAAGACGAAGACGAAGGCGAAGATGAAAGTGAAGATGAGGAGGAAGAGGAGGTCGAGGAAGATGAACAAGATGAATTTTCTAAAGATGATTGAGGGAAATGTACTTTCATTTTGTTATTATGTAGACTTGGTTATTCCGTAGACTTAGTTATTATCTAGTATTAGTTATTATCTGGACTTTGATGTTTTTGTAGAATGTACTATCTGGACTTCGATGTTTCTTGTTGAATATACTTTCATATTTTTTACTGTAGAATGTACTATATCTATTTATTTGTTGTATCATCATATGTTGTTATCTGGTATGACAGGACAATACGGATCGTTTGGCAGGTCCCGACATGGACGGGGTTCTCCTCTGGTACTTTCTACTGGTTCTGGATCCTCGACGTCGAGTACTCCAGTGTATCGACCAACCATATCTTGTTGAGAGGTCATTCCCTTCAATAATTGTTGTAGCCTTTGGAATCCAGTTCTTTGTGAGAGCTCGCAGTCGTTTACGAATCTTCTCTTGGTTATTGTAATCCTTGCCTAATGATGACAGAGGATTTATAATATCCAGGAATCTCATAAACATCTGGGTGACAGATTCATTTGGCTTCATCTTGAATGCCTCATACTCCTGAGTAAGTCTGCTGATCTTTGACTCCTTGACTTGTATTGTTCCTTCATTGGTTACTTCAAAAAGTTTTCACACTTCATTTAATGTTGTTCAAGTAAACACCCTGTTAAATTCAGTCCTGTCTAAGGCACAAAATAAAGCGTTAATAGCACATGCGTCAAGACTGGCCTTTCTCTTTTCCTCATCAATATACTTATCATGCAATTTTTCAACCAAAACATCTTCAACAAGAAAATGAGAGGACTTTTTATAGCCATCAACTGTAGTGCCTCGTCCCGCTCAATCAATCGGAGGAATCGAAACGCTGACGGCTTTCGGACTTAGCCTTGCAACGGCGACTCGAAGACATCGCTCGGTCGAGGCGACTCCTCGCTCAGGTGAGGTAGTTTCGGTGAACTTGCCTCATCTTAGCATTCACATAATAAATCGCATGTTTTCAACTTACACAAGCTTGATAATAAAAGAGGCGAATCCACATAGCTAAGAGAATAATTCCGAAGGGTCGAATTGAGCTAGAATATGGAAAGGTCCAATGGTCAGCATAGAGTTGGTGCACGACGTGCTTTGAAAATGACACTCGGTCCTTCGTTCTATGGCTTGGGAGAAGGAAAAGTTGGTCTTCGACATAAACTATGAATTAGCCTAAGTCATAGGCGTCGCCTGCATAAATGCTCGATAAAGCATGCACGCTTCCACGATGCAAGGCTTGTCATAGCCTTTGCTCGTCCCTTGGGTTAAGTTGTAGGCTTGATTAAGTTAGGAAAAGTTATGCCGGTCGACCTAAGACATTCCAAGTACTGTTCTGCCCTTTCTGCGGTTGTCAAGTTAAGTAGTCCCACGATCTCAAGGCCCGTCGACTTGGACGGGAGTGTCGCATAGAGCATAGGTAGCTTAAGGCACGATGCACGAACTTAGTGTTTAAGGCACGGGCCATAGTTGATTCATTGAGTTTGGTAAAAAGGGGCTTTCAAGTAGTCGTTCCTGATTTGAATGAAATGATAGGGCAAGAAAGAAGAATGCTCGTGACCATGGGTCGTCGAGGCGAGGTCTCAGATGTGAGAAGTATTAAACTTGGCCCAAAAAGAGATGGTAACACGAGAAGTAGAATGACTGTGGGAGACATCAGTTCGAGTCGAGTGTGCATGATCATTGGACAACTTGTACAAGGTGAGTTTGTTTCTCGAACGACGACCCAGGTAGCCAATGGGACCGTTTCGATAGAGACCTGATTAGCAGTGATGGATGACCGCACAGGTTAGGCGGGGACATGCAACGGAGTTCGCTACTCACGCAGGCAGGGGGGCGATCGTCTAACAAGCTATGGTAGTACGTGATAGTGCTGGGCGCTAGTGACTAGTTCATATAGATGAGTCGGCATGGTGGCAACCCGCATGTGTGCCTTTGGATTGACTCGAGTATTGAGTGCACTATATCAAGGAGTCGAGTTGATTGTGTGTGTGCAGTTAGAACACAATTGTGGGCCTAAGATTTGGCTTCAACATAGGCGACGTGCTTCGGCACGAGATATGGCGTCGAGTCTTAAGTTGTTGACATATAAGTTGCATTAGTTGGATTTGAGTCGTTTGAGTTAAGTCCGAAAATGCCGCAAGGCAAAGTCGGTCAGGTGACACTTAGCCCATAAGTCTTGATTGGGTCAGTTGGTGATTAAAGTAGCAAGGGCCGCGAGGCAGCGATATGGTTAAGTCACATGCAGTTACGAGGCACGGCACAATGGACTTGTAGCACGGTCACAAGAAAATTAGGTACTATCACTTAGTCGTATCTCTGATTTTGGGCCATAAGGCAAATACGACTTGATAGGTTAATATTGTTGATGCAAGCACGGGATGGTCTATAGACACAAAATAGGCCAAGGCATCTGTCCAAAAACTGATCCTAAGACAAGACTAGAAAGATAATTGATAAGAAGGGACTATGTTGCACAAAGTAAATCAAATGTGTTGGTTTTATATGGGTGGGCGAGGAGCTCATTCTACCAGTACAGTTGAGTACTGACACCCACACAGTGTTTATGTGCAGGCACAGGTAGAAGCTCGTGGCGCAGAGCTTGCTTGGATGCGTCGAGGCATGGAGTTCTTTAGCGATTCGAGGCTTGTGACCGCATGGAGTCAGGACTTATATGGGACATAATGTATGGGCATCTCCTTCCGAAGCATCCGTTAGTTCAAGACATGTACTGAGAGATGAAAGAGAGCTGAGTGACTTGTAATGTGAGAAGAGTGAGCTTGAGTGATTGTAATCTTGGCCTTGCGCCCCATTGTAATCTTTGTTTCAATATCAATAAAATGCTTCTTTTGAATAACTTGTGTTTTGCTTCAAATTTCTGCTCCTATTATTCAATGTCTCTGCTTGGGACTTCTGTGCGACGACCCCGTCGCAGCCGCTGTAATCGGCCGTTATGGAACCCGCCTTACACGAGCGTAATCTAAGCTCGTGCGGCATCACGCCTTAGCGAGGACGATCACTCCTACGGGAGCGGGCCGTGACATAATGGTATTAGAGCACGGCTCTACGTCTTTGGACTATCGATTGAATTCTTTAACTTTGTTGCTTCCGTAAGTTGATATCGTTGGTGCGCTCTCTCTCAATTGTCCTACGGAATGTCCATACAATAAGTCTAAATAATTTGCAAAATGTAGGAGAACAGTTTTTGACAAAAAACAAAAAGATGGTTCACGTAAGCACGGTTGGCTAAGTCGGGCTGGGCATACACACCAAGGATGTGTCGCACTTAGCAAAGTCGAGTGCGGGATTCGTAATGTTTCGAGTATGAAATGAGTTAGACTTGATTGAGTAAAATACGATGATTATCGATAGGGGTGCTATCGAAGGACGATGTTATCGTCGATGCGATATAGATGAGCGTGCTTGGAATTCGAGGAATGGTTCGAACAGAAAATTTGAAGAAGTCGATTTTACTTCAAATAATAGTTTGAGGATTTGTCAAATGACTTCATCCCTGAGTGGTGTAAGCGATAGTCAGGGATGTCGATCGATTGAGGATGTGGGGTGTCGATGAGCCTATTAGCAAGCGTCGCATTATGCAAAGCCGTAGATTGAGTATCGTTGAATAAGTTGTAGTCTTGAAGATAAGGACGAAACGATTCAAACAAAGTTAGAAACGACGCGCACGGATAGTGATTGCGCGAGTATAAAATACAAAATGGTTGAGTAGACAAATCAAATCGAGGAAAAGTTAAGGTGTGCGAATGGATGACCGGATCGAAGAAATTGATACGGATCCTATACGAAAAGTTAGCACGACAGAAAGATAGCGTGCATAAAAGTTTGATTCGAATATTTAAAAATGACTATGAGAATTGGAATGGATGTTGCTCGATGATTTGAGTTAGCAAGGAAAGATGTGATTTAAAGAAAAACGTTGCTCGATGACTTAAGATAGACGGATAAACAATACGTGAATTTGGGTTTGAGGAAATTGATGTTGTAAATGATTCGAGGGATAATGATCGAACTTGAATTTAAATGTCGAGGAGATTATCCATTCGGACGCTAGCATCATTCGTACGACTCGAAATTCGTTGCAAAAGAAGATCGTCAGGTTACGCATGTCATCGATGGTATTGAAGCATATCAAAGATCGATATGCGATAACTCGGGGTACTCTGACTCAGTGAATGACGATCGTGCAAGTGTTATCGTTCTGATAGATGCAATACTAAGGACTTTGGTTGAAATGAATGTTTGATGAACACAATCATGTCTTAATGATTACGTTGATAACCACAACGTCGACGATCTTATCTTGTGCGAGCGCAACTCCAGCCTCGCACATGCATTACGTCAGATTTGGGGCGATCGTTCCACATGAGCGTGGACATGGTGATTCATGTCACGGGAATGATCGAACTCGAAAAATTGGGACGTGGCAATTTGGATTGCTTCGACTTATTGGTTTGATACGAAGGAAAATTCGAGGATGTTTGGACTTGCGATTGATGATTGACTAAACTTGAGGATTGAATAGATCCAATCTACGTATCGAGAATGAATTAGTTTAGACACAAAATAAGAGCTACGTCTCGATGAGGATGATTATTCTGCAGGAGCGTGCATAGTAATTCATGTCCACCATGGATAACCTGACTCGCGTGAGATCGGGGCGCAACATATTGTTAAGCTGGACGACCTTATGATCGATTACGTGAATTGGGATAAATGACTTAGGGAGTATAAAAGGAGAATTATGGCTTAACGATGAATTGTGTCATAGCGTATTTGACTTGGAAGGATTGATAGACGGATTATGTCGAACGTGTTCGAAGAGATAGACTATGCAAAATGGCTTGATGAACGAGTGATATTGATATGTCCAAGAATTGGTTGAAATGTGAGTTATCATAGGATGGCTTTGTTGAATGACTCAGACCCCGTGCGACGAATGTTGGGATATGTGTAGGGAATCGATGCTTGATGTTTAGAAATCGGAGTGATGCAAGCTTGGGGAGAAAACTTCGTACTATCAACTTGGTTTGACCTTAGGATGGGGTCAGTATTGATATTGTTGTTTCGGAACTATGATTCCAATACTAACGGATTGGCTTTAGCCTAGAGACATAGCCTAGTGGTTAGGCAGACGTCCCTGTGCGGAGCGATAGAAATTGTAGAGGCACTACTCATGAGGCTCGGTTGACATGCACGTATATCAGGGACGCCCAAATATGTGCACGATCCGACTCGAGTGGTGATGGCAGATTCTCTATCATGAGGCTTGACTAAAATGTATGTATTTTGGGGACGCCTAAAATATGTGCACGATCCAACAAAGTGATACGTTGAATTCAAGTGAGACTTGAGGAACGGGAAAGTGTCGAGGATTTTGAGATCGTGAGTTTTGAAGAAAAGATTGTGGGTAGCATGAGCGAGGCTTGGATTTAGGGAAAGCATAAAAGAAACGTTTGCAAGAAACGTAGGATGTTGAATCAAGTTACAAGTCGATAAGTGTACTCAGTTAGTTTCGAGGATGAAACTTTTTCTGAGTGGTGTATGATGTAGTGCCCCATCCCACTCAGTCAATTAGAAGAATCGAAATGCCGACGGCGTTCGGACTTAGCCTTGCAACGGCGACTCGAAGACATCGCTCGGTCGAGACGACTCCTCGCTCAGGTGGGGTAGTTTCGGTGAACTTGTCTCATCTTAGCCTTCACATAATAAATCACATGTTTTCAACTTGCACAAGTAGGCTTGATAATAAGAGAGACGAATCCACATAGCTAAGAAAATAATCTCGAAGGGTCGAATTGAGTTTGAATATGGAAAGGTCCAACGGTCGGCTTAGAGTTAGTGCACGGCGTGCTTTGAAAATGATACTTGGTCCTTCGTCCCGTGGCTTGGGAGAAGCAAAAGTTGGTCTTCGACACAAACTATGAATTAGCCTAAGTCACAGGCGTCGCCAGCGTAAATGCTCGATAAAGCATACACGCTTCCACGATACAAAGTTATGCCGGTCGACCTAAGACATTCCAAGTATTGTCCCGCCCTTTCTGCGGTTATCAAGTTAAGTAGTCCCACGATCTCAAGCCTCGTCGACTTGGGCAGGAGTGTCGCGTAGAGCACAGTTAGCTTAAGGCACGATGCACGGACGTAGTGTTTAAGGCACGGGCCACAGTTGATTCATTGAGTTTGGTAAAAAAAAGGGGCTTTCAAGTAGTCATTCCTGAGTTGAATGAAAGGATAGGATAAGAAAGAAGAATGCTCGCAACCATGGGTCATCGAGGCGAGGTCTCAGATGTGAAAAGTATTAAACTTGGCCCAAAAAGAGATGGTAACACTAGAAGTAGAATGACTGTGTGAGACGTCAGTTCGAGTCAAGTCTGCATGGTCATTGGACAACTTGTACAAGGTGAGTTTGTTTCTCGAACAGTGACCCAGGCGGCCAATGGGACCATTTCGATATAGACATGATTAGCAGTGCTGGATGACCGTACGGGTTAGGCGGGGACATGCAGCGGAGTTCGCTACTCACGCTGGCAGGGGGCGACCGTCTAACAAGCTATGGTAGTTCATGATAGCGCTAGGCGCTAGTGACTAGTTCATATAGATGAGTCGACATGGCGGCAACCTGCGTGTGTGCCTTTAGATTGAGTCGAGTATTGAGTGTACTATATCAAGGAGTCGAGTTGAATATGTGTGTGCAGTTAGAACACAATATTGGGCCTAAGATTTGGCTTCAACGTAGGCGACGTGCTTCGGCACGAGATATGGCGTTGAGTCTTAAGTTGTTGACATATAAGTTGCATGAGTTGGATTTGAGTCGTTTGAGTTAAGTCATGAAACGCCGTAAGGCAAAGTCGGTCAAGTGACACTTAGCCCATAAGTCTCGATTGGGTCAGTTGGTAATTAAAGTAGTAAGGGCTGCGAGGCGGCGATATGGTTAAGTCACACTGAGTTGCGAGGCACGACAAAAATGGACTTGTAGCACGGTCACAAGGAAATTAGGTACTATCGCGTAGTCGTGTCTCTAATTTTGGGCGATAAGGCAAACACGACTTGATAGGTTAACGTTGTTGATGCAAGCACGGGATGGTCTAGAGACACAAAATAGGCCAAGGCGTCTGTCCTAAAACTGATCCTAATACAAGACTAGAAAGACAATTGATAAGAAGGGACTATTTTGTACAAAGTAAATCATACGTATTGGTTTTGTATGGGTTGGCGAGGAGCTCATTCCACCAGTACAGTTGAGTACTGACACCCACACAGTATTTATGTGCAGGCATAGGAAGAAGCTCGTGGTGCGGAGCTCGCTTGGATGAGTCGAGGCATGGAGTTCCTTGGCGATTCGAGGCTTACGACCGTATGGAGTCAGGACTTATATGGTACATAATGTATAGGCATCGCCTTCCGAAGCATCCGCAGGTTCAAGCCATGTATTGAGAGATGAGAGAGAGCTGAGTGACTTGTAATGTAAGAAGAGTGAGCTTTAGTGATTGTAATCTTGGACTTGTGCCCCATTGTAATCTTTGTTTCAATATCAATAAAGAGCTTCTTTTGAATAACTTGTATTTTGCTTCAAATTTCTGCTGCTATTATTCAATGTCTCTGCTTGGGACTTCTGTGCGACGACCCCGTCGCAGCCGCTGTAATCGACCGTTTTCGAACCCGCCTTGCACGAGCGTAATCTAGGCTCGTGCGGTATCACGCCTTAGCGAGGCCGTTATGGAACCCGCCTTGCACGGTCACTAACCGAACTATGGCCGAACTCGGGCCGAACTATGGCCGAGTTCTGTCAGGGTTTAGTCAGGGTTTTTGCAAGTTGATTTTTGGTCTTTTTGAAATTATTTTAAGCAGTTAGGAGCTTTTTGTAAATAGGGGCTGTTTTTCAAAACATGGGATATTTTTGAAAACATTTTTAGGATAGCCTATTTGCCAGTACGACTCGGTGTACAATGTATTCCTAGATTCAATAAAAGTAAAAAATTATATTGCATAAAGGAAATACGGACTCGAGTGGCAAACACATCTTCGGTCTTGAACAGATTAGATAGCTATTCTCTGGCAGTGTCCAAGAGTCCAAAACCTCTTTAAGTAGCATGTATATCGAGACAGAGTTTGATCAATTATTAAAAATCAGGTTTGACCATGACCAATGGGCCAACATTAGGGCATTGCTAATATGTAATATTCTGGTAGTGCTCGTATGATCCCCCACGAGTTTGGCAATGTACATAGCAACCAAAGTCCCTGAACCTCGTCGTCGAACTTGACTTCCATCGAGGATAGCTGGTCAACCACGTCCTGGAACTCATTCAAGTTGTCACGCCCCGATTCGGGGAATCGCTCGCTTTGCTTCGATTCACGCCGAATCGATCGTCCTCGCTAAGGCGTGATGCCGTACAAGTCTGGAGTTGCACTTGTACAAGGCTAGAACATGCACATTCATATCATTTGAAACATTTAAAATTAAGCCACAGTTGCGGAAACATTGGAACACAATATAGGAAGAAGAAATACTCATTTTATTCATATTTGTAGTCAGAATACAACTTTTCTCGATAATATTTGAAATGCCATTTCGGCTACATTGATTCATGAAAAGAAGTACAACTGATAGGCTGCCATGAAATAATTTCCCCTTCCATACATCATGCCCCTTTAGTACTTTGAAATATAAGCAGCTATCTTCGAAATCTCCGCAATACTTTGTGCGTCTTTAGGGAAAAACAACTTGAAAGGAAACAGCAGTTCAGAAAGCTTTAGTTCGGACGTGCGCCTGAGCCTTCTCCAGTACCTGTGGAGGAGGGGTCAGCACATTATAACAATGCGCTGGTGAGCCCCGTTGGCCCACTCAGCTAAACCAACATTTGATTAATGACAAGCATTTTAAAGATATGAACTTATTAGGGACAGGCAACATTCAGAGTAATTCACAATAAATGCAACATGGAATAAACCATGTTTACTTTACCATTGGCCGAATCCAGCTTTCCTGCATAAGATACAGGATAATAATAATATACTTACCGCCCCTGCATAAAATAATCATTAGCATGCATCCTGACTACATGGCCACTGGCGTTATTAAACCATTTGGACATCTCTTTGCCTTATAGGACTTCAAGGTAATGCAATGACTCCAAAGTAGGTAGCTAGCCCCTAAGGATGCCTCGCAATACCCGTGCTCCCATTAGCACGCCAATGCTTCCTCCTAGGCCGAATCGGTCCCGGCGCCCCAGTACCGATTCGAGGAAACACACCACCAAACCTTGTGCACAAGTTGTCCATGACCATGCGAATGCGTGATCGACTCGATAAGCAAACAGTGCATGGTAGTTTTGAAAGTAAATAGACAACTTGTTCATTTCGCAGCATTTCATCATCATTCTAGGTAACAATTCAATCTCAATTCCATGTTCAGTGGACAAACATAATCTCAATTGTTGTTAACAGTGTAATCGATTCATTTCAATGTTCAAGGGACTAGCATTCATTTCAATGTTCTATGGACTAGCATTCATTTCAATGTTCAATGTTCAATCTCTAGCTTCTTAGTGGTATTGACTTGTGGCATTAAGCAACTTAATATCGATCAACGGATGTTGCAAGACAATTATTTAGTTGGCATGAAGGGATAGCGAGAGGGACAATACCACCACAGAGATCCACACTCACCAAATTAGAGAATCGCCGAGAGAAAGAGGAACACTTGCACGCTTAGCCTTCCGTCACGCGTCAGTCTGCATTGGCACCAAAAGATTGGTTAATAATCCGTCTCGTTGTGTTCTCTTCTCTCAGAATTCTCAAGAATGAATGCTATGCAAATCGATGAAAACGGGCAAGAATCAAATCATCGAAAATCATTCAGAAAAGCATCCATCAAAACCAAGCAGCAAAACCAGCAGCAAAACATCCAGAGAAAACTCTTGGACGCATTTCAAGAGAAACCAATCCATTAGTTGGAAAGATTCTTATGCACTTGTCCGTGATCGATTCGGTGCCGACGGTAAGTTTCCCCAATACTCGGTTCCGACCGAGTTAGCCAAGCCACAAGCCTTACATAGTGAACCGCTAGGAGCGGGACACTACATAATATACCACTAAGAAAAAGTTTCGTCCTCGAAACTTAAAGCAAAAGTCCTACCTCAAAATTATCAAACAGCGATGGGTATTTCACCCGCATCTCTTCCTCTAATTCCCATGTCGACTCCTCTACAGCATGGTTCCGCCACAGCACGTTGACCAGGGATACTGTCCGATTCCGCAAAACTTTCTCTTTCCTGCCCAAAATCTGGACAGGCTCTTCAGTGTAGGATAGATCAGCGCTCAGCTGTAGCTGATCGAAATTCACTACATGGCTTGGATCATGCACATACTTCCGCAGTTGAGATACATGGAAGACATCGTGCACATCAGCCAGAGCCGGAGGTAGTGCAAGTCGATAAGCCACTGAGGCTACCTTCTCCAGAATCTCGAATGGTCCGACGAATCTCGGGCTTAGCTTTCCTTTCATCCCAAACCGCATCACACCTCGCATGGGCGTGACCTTCAAGAAGACATGATCGCCTGCTGTGAATTCCAAAGGTCGTCGATGTACGTCCGCATAACTCTTCTGTCGACTTTGAGCAACTCTAAGTCTTTCTCGAATTAAGCGAACTTTCTCGACGGCCTGTTCCACAAGTTCTGGTCCGAGCACTTGCCGTTCACCGACTTCATCCCAGCATATCGGTGATCGACATTTCCGTCCATATAAGGCTTCGTACGGGGCCATTTGAATACTTGCCTGATAACTGTTGTTATAGGCAAATTCTGCTAATGCGAGATGTGTGTCCCAATTTGTCTTCGAATCGAGCACGCACAATCTCAACATATCTTCAAGAATCTGGTTTACCCTCTCTGTCTGACCATCAGTCTGCGGATGGTAAGCCGTACCGAAGTTTAACTTTGTGCCCATAGCCGAGTGCAGACTTATCCAGAATCGCGACAAGAATCTTCCGTCTCTATCCGATACTATAGAAGCTGGCACCCCATGTAATCGAACAATTTCATTTATGTAAATCTGAGCCAACCGTTCTACTCCCCATGTAACTTTTATTGGAATGAAATGTGCCGACTTGGTTAATCTATCCACGATAACCCAAATCGCATCATTTCCCTTCTGAGTTCTGGGCAAGCCGACGATAAAATCCATACAGATATTATCCCACTTCCACAGTGGAATAGCCAAATTTTGTAATTCTCCGCCTGGCCGTTGGTGTTCGGCCTTCACACGCTGACAATCCATGCATTGTGACACAAATAGCGCCACATCCTTCTTCATACCATGCCACCAAAAAGTTGAGCGTAGATCTTTATACATTTTCGTGCCTCCCGGATGCAAGGAATACTTTGCGAAATGAGCCTCGGTCAGTATTTCCTTCCTGATATCCTCGTCCTTAGGGACGCACAATCTTCCCTTGACACGAATAGTGTCATCTTCAACGGTAAAGTCTGACGCCTTTCCTGCTAGAATCAACTCGCGTATCTTCTGCAGAAACGGGTCATCCTTCTGAGCAATCTTAATCCTTCCCTGGAGACTCGGCTTAAGCTGCAATTGAGCCAACTGTACATTCTGCGGACGGATTCTGAACTCGATGCCCATCTCTTCAAGATCCCGTAGTACCTCTTTTGCTATTGTTAGGGATCCAACAAATTTCCGACTCAAGGCATCAGCTACCACGTTCCCTTTACCCGGCGTGTAAGAGATTGTCAAGTCATAATCTTTGATCAATTCTAACCAACGCCGCTGCCTTAAATTCAATTCCTTTTGTGTGAATATGTATTTCAGGCTTTTGTGATCCGTGAAGATCTCGCAGGACACACCATAGAGATAGTGTCGCCACAATTTCAACGCGAACACAATCGCCGCCAGTTCCAAATCATGTGTTGGGTAATTCTTCTCATGCTGCTTGAGCTGTCGCGATGCATAAGATATTGTCTTCCCACATTGCATGAGAACACATCCCAAACCAAGTCCCGATGCGTCACTGTAGATCTGAAATCCTTCGGAGCCTTCCGGAAGTGCTAAAATTGGAGCCGTGACGAGCCGCTGCTTGAGTTCTTGGAAACTACTCTCACAGTCGTCCGTCCACTTAAATACTACTCCCTTCTGAGTCAGGCGAGTCAAAGGCGAGGCGATTCTCGAGAAGTCTTTCACAAATCTACGGTAGTACCCGGCTAAACCAAGGAAACTCCGTATTTCACTAGCTGATGTAGGCTGCTTCCAGTCCACAACTGCCTCAATCTTCTTTGGGTCGACGGCAACACCTTCTGCCGAAATAACATGTCCTAGGAACGACACGCTGTTCATCCAAAACTCGCACTTACTCAGCTTTGCATAGAGCTGGTTGTCCCGCAGCGTCTGAAGTACTTCCCTCAAGTGTTCGACATGAGTCTCCCTGTCTTTTGAGTAGATCAAGATGTCATCGATGAATACGACAACGAACTTATCTAAGAACGGTCGAAACACTCTATTCATTAAATCCATAAAGGCTGCTGGAGCATTGGTCAAGCCGAATGGCATGACCAAAAACTCATAATGTCCGTATCTTGTACGGAATGCTGACTTAGGAACATCTTCGGGTCTGATCTTCAACTGATGGTATCCTGAACGAAGATCAATTTTTGAAAACACGGTCGCCCCTTGTAGCTGATCGAATAGATCATCTATCCTTGGCAACGGATACTTGTTACGGATGGTTGCCTTATTCAGTTCTCTGTAATCGATGCATAGCCGCATCGTTCCATCCTTCTTCTTCACAAATAGCACTGGAGCTCCCCATGGAGATACACTTGGGCGAATGTATCCCCGGTCTAGTAGTTCTTGTAGCTGCACCTTTAGTTCCTTTAATTCTGCCGGTGCCATCCTGTATGGCGCCTTAGATATCGGACGAGTATTCGGAAATGTATCAATTGTGAATTCAATTTCTCTATCCGGCGGCATTCCAGGTATTTCGTCCGGAAACACATCGGGGAACTCTGCCACAATTTCAGTCTGATTCGAGCCTACACTCTTCATTCGAGTGTCTTGTACAGAAGCGAGAAAGCCTTCACACCCTGAGTACAGCATGTGCCTTGCTGTGACTGCCGATATGACCATAGGTCCTTGGAACGCCGAGCCGCACGAGTAAGAAAACTCTGTTTCTCCAGGTAGGCGAAACACAACTCTCTTATCCGTACAGTCGATCGTTGCATGACAGGCGCTGAGCCAGTCCATTCCCAATATGATATCGTACTCTTTGATGTCGAGTACAATTGCGTCCAAAGATAGAGTTTTGCCTCCAATCTTGATGTAGCCGTCCCTGCAAATCAAAGTTGCAGGCATATCTACTCCCGAAGGAGTACTAACACACAAAGCTGTCTTTAATTGAGTCATACAAATTTTATTTTCCGTTGCAAAATCAGAAGAGATAAAGCAATGAGTAGCACCAGAATCAAAAAGTACTCTTGCAGGTATGCCTTTGTACAGCAACATACCTGTTATAACATTCTCTGCGGTCTGGGCCTCTGCCTGAGTCAAGGCATAAACCCTTGCTTGGCCACCTTGTTGATTCGGTGCATTTCCAGTTGGAGCTGGCAAGGCTGGTGGCGCCTGGCCACGATACTGGTTGTTGTGTTGGCCCCGGTTCTGATTGTTGTTATGCCCACGATAGTAATTATTGTTATTCCCACGAGGAGGATACTGGTTCTCTCCCTTAGTTCTGCATTCAAATGCCTTGTGATTCATTCCCCCACATTTGTAACACCCGACGCGACAATCCTCGCGACGATGACCAATTCGATTGCACCTGTTGCAACGCAGTTCCTGATACGGTCCTTTGTTATTGCCCGTATTCGGACGCTTAGGCGCGTCATTTCTTCCTGCAGACCAAGGTCGTTTCTGATTGTTGAGTCCTTGGTTGCTCTGCGTTGTCCCACGACTACCCGGTTGATGAAATCTCTCCATTTCGAGAGCTGTCTCGTACGCCTCCCGGTAAGACGTACATTTACGACTTAGAACATCCCGCTCCAGGCCTTCATTCAAGCCTTGCACAAATCTCCCTCGCTTGGCATCGTCATTCGGTACCATGTACCCAGCGAATGCGACTCTCTTCAAAAACTCTGTCTCGTAGTCAAGCACTGACATACTGCCCTGTCGAAGTGCGATGAACTCATTCTCTTTTTGTTGACGGACAGCAGGTGGAATGAATTGAGTAATGAAAGCCTGTTTGAAGGCCTCCCAAGACATCTTTATATCCTGATTATTTCCGCAAAGTGCCTGTCTCTGCGAAATCCACCATTCCTGGGCCTTGAGGCGAAGTTGTACAGCAGCACACTCCACTCTCTTACTGCCCTGAATCTCTAACATCCGGAAATAGCCCTCCAGTGTGTTCAAGAAGCCCATCACCTCATCTGGCTCCTCTTTTCCATTAAAATCAGGCGGGTCACAACTTTTAAATTCAGAGAACTTGAAGCTCGTCCTCTTCCGTGTCGGCGTCTCAGATTTCTCTGCTGGCACCTCCACGGTCTCGGTTGCTGTGGCCTTTGCAGAAACATTAGAATCGGCCGACAGTTTGATGACAATCTGAGTTAGACTATCAACTTGCTTTTGTTGAGCATCCAGCTGCTCCTGAAACTGATACTGAAGCTGCTCCTGAAGCGCGCGATGTTGAGCTTCGCTCTGCTTCCTCTGAGCCTCCATTTGCTTAATCAGTTTCTCAATCGGGTCAGACGATGAATTCGTCTTTGAGCTATCACCCTTAGTCATTCTACAACAAAGAAATAATTCCATTAGCACTCATAAAATATTTATGGGCTTATTGTATGGAACATTATTTCATGCCAGCGCTATCGACACCATCAATCGAGAAAATTTGCATCAAGACTTCCTTTTTGAAAATATGTTTGAATCCGAGGATTCTAAACCGTGCTCTGATACCAACTTGTCACGCCCCGATTCGGGGAATCGCTCGCTTTGCTTCGATTCACGCCGAATCGATCGTCCTCGCTAAGGCGTGATGCCGTACAAGTCTGGAGTTGCACTTGTACAAGGCTAGAACATGCACATTCATATCATTTGAAACATTTAAAATTAAGCCACAGTTGCGGAAACATTGGAACACAATATAGGAAGAAGAAATACTCATTTTATTCATATTTGTAGTCAGAATACAACTTTTCTCGATAATATTTGAAATGCCATTTCGGCTACATTGATTCATGAAAAGAAGTACAACTGATAGGCTGCCATGAAATAATTTCCCCTTCCATACATCATGCCCCTTTAGTACTTTGAAATATAAGCAGCTATCTTCGAAATCTCCGCAATACTTTGTGCGTCTTTAGGGAAAAACAACTTGAAAGGAAACAGCAGTTCAGAAAGCTTTAGTTCGGACGTGCGCCTGAGCCTTCTCCAGTACCTGTGGAGGAGGGGTCAGCACATTATAACAATGCGCTGGTGAGCCCCGTTGGCCCACTCAGCTAAACCAACATTTGATTAATGACAAGCATTTTAAAGATATGAACTTATTAGGGACAGGCAACATTCAGAGTAATTCACAATAAATGCAACATGGAATAAACCATGTTTACTTTACCATTGGCCGAATCCAGCTTTCCTGCATAAGATACAGGATAATAATAATATACTTACCGCCCCTGCATAAAATAATCATTAGCATGCATCCTGACTACATGGCCACTGGCGTTATTAAACCATTTGGACATCTCTTTGCCTTATAGGACTTCAAGGTAATGCAATGACTCCAAAGTAGGTAGCTAGCCCCTAAGGATGCCTCGCAATACCCGTGCTCCCATTAGCACGCCAATGCTTCCTCCTAGGCCGAATCGGTCCCGGCGCCCCAGTACCGATTCGAGGAAACACACCACCAAACCTTGTGCACAAGTTGTCCATGACCATGCGAATGCGTGATCGACTCGATAAGCAAACAGTGCATGGTAGTTTTGAAAGTAAATAGACAACTTGTTCATTTCGCAGCATTTCATCATCATTCTAGGTAACAATTCAATCTCAATTCCATGTTCAGTGGACAAACATAATCTCAATTGTTGTTAACAGTGTAATCGATTCATTTCAATGTTCAAGGGACTAGCATTCATTTCAATGTTCTATGGACTAGCATTCATTTCAATGTTCAATGTTCAATCTCTAGCTTCTTAGTGGTATTGACTTGTGGCATTAAGCAACTTAATATCGATCAACGGATGTTGCAAGACAATTATTTAGT
Organism: Iris pallida; assembly: GCA_029216955.1. Taxonomy (NCBI): domain Eukaryota; kingdom Viridiplantae; phylum Streptophyta; class Magnoliopsida; order Asparagales; family Iridaceae; genus Iris; species Iris pallida. The sequence goes on along the minus strand of JANAVB010004800.1, from coordinate 29,832,036 downwards.
TGGCATGAAGGGATAGCGAGAGGGACAATACCACCACAGAGATCCACACTCACCAAATTAGAGAATCGCCGAGAGAAAGAGGAACACTTGCACGCTTAGCCTTCCGTCACGCGTCAGTCTGCATTGGCACCAAAAGATTGGTTAATAATCCGTCTCGTTGTGTTCTCTTCTCTCAGAATTCTCAAGAATGAATGCTATGCAAATCGATGAAAACGGGCAAGAATCAAATCATCGAAAATCATTCAGAAAAGCATCCATCAAAACCAAGCAGCAAAACCAGCAGCAAAACATCCAGAGAAAACTCTTGGACGCATTTCAAGAGAAACCAATCCATTAGTTGGAAAGATTCTTATGCACTTGTCCGTGATCGATTCGGTGCCGACGGTAAGTTTCCCCAATACTCGGTTCCGACCGAGTTAGCCAAGCCACAAGCCTTACATAGTGAACCGCTAGGAGCGGGACACTACACAAGTGATCCGTAATAGACGTACCATCTTTGTACCGCAGACCCATCATCATCTAGATCAGGAACAATTTATTTACCCTGGTCTTCTTCGCATACAAAGATTTTAGCTTATCCCACAGTGTCCTTGCGTGCTCAATACTAGCAACGTAAATATACACGTTCTCATTAATGAACTGTTTTATGTACCCACACACCTATATATGCTCGAAATTCCAGTCCTCTTCGGATTTACCATTGAGCCTCTCGAAAGTAAAAAAGGCAGACGCAACTTCTTGACAAATAGTAAATCCTCCAGTAGTGATAGTTGGTACCGTTCAGGTTTACCATGTGCACGGGCTTTACGTCCATCTCTGATCTCTGGTTTGACTGTCAACTCCTGACACTTATCTGAACCCAAAGCTCTTATACCACTCTATTGGGAACGAAGTGCGAAAAACATTCTTCCAAACCAGAGTACCCTGCGAGAGAACCGAACAAAAGCACACAAACCAAAAATGTCAAACACAAATCGCATATATGGAGAATTTTGATGTGAAAAATCTAGATAGGAAAAACCACTGGACGATTGGAGTTCAACCCTGAATAACCTCCACTAATGGAATAAAGAGAATAAACCCTCTACAGAGCTCCTTCCGATCCAAATGGATCACCACAACTCAGTTGAAAGAGTAAAATTTGATTGCGGACTCCGAAAAAAAGAGAGATCAAAAATTTATTTGAAGCGATCTCTCCTTCACAATAATCTTCAATCCTTTCTCTCTCTCTCTCTCAAATATTGTAAAGCACTCTTGCTTACCTTTTGAGATATATTTTATACTGAGGAAAAACCTAGTATATATAGCCTCAAACCCACAACTAATTGAGGTATTCTACTATATGTAGGAATACTCAATCTAAACCATTGATGTATTCCTAATATATATATAGGAACACCCAATCTAGCTCCATTGAGATATTTCTACTATATATAGAAATAATCAATCCAAATCTATTAGAATATTTCGATTATATATAGGAATACCAAATCCGACTCTGGGGTATTTTTTTACATAGGTTGGAAACCCTAGCCACTCCAACATGACTGACATAAATACTAAAATGTATTAGCCAATTTATTTGATACATCTTTGATGGGACAATCTCCACCGTACATTTTTAGATGATTGTTCATCTCTAATCCAAGTAGTTGAAGTGCAAGACATCTGTTACATCTGTCCAAATTCAAGTCAGAATGGAAATGTATTATTTTTTCATAATAAATTAGGACTTTTTATAAGGACACTACAAAAGTTACTCTGGACTAGCCCAAGATTGGGGCTAGCTCATGTTTGAGAAAATTTTACTTAGAGCAGCCAAAAACTTACTAGGCCATCCCCCCCCCCCTTCCCCCTCCTTCCAAACCACCCCAAACACAAATATTCTAACTTCTACTCTCTCTCTCTCTCTTGAAAATCATTTCTCTTCTCCACCTCCTCCACTTGAAAACCCTAAACTTCTTCCTTCTCTACCTCCTTCAATTCCAAGCATCAATCGATGGTACCCTGTCATGACCCGATCCTAAGATACTGGGTCCAGTCGGATCATGCCGAGCCTGTACCGTTGTGAGACAGCGACAGTAAGCTTTATCAAGCAGTAGTAACCCAAGCACAACATTCTAAGCTGCAAAAAATAAAAATTTTATTGAAAACATTCAATTAAAAACTAGATGTCTATCTAGAACAACACGCAAGCAGAGAAAAGTGTTAGGTTATTACAACTTGTTCTATTATTACAACATTAAAAGAAACTAAAACAGTAAGGTGCGGCTAGAACTCCTGGGCTCCCTGTCCGGGTTCAACTATCTCCACAGAACCTAAGTCGGGTCCATAGTAAGAACTAAAAGCAAACTCCTCGTCATCGCAGACACCTAAAAATGTTGGTCTCCAGTCAGGAGGGGAGTAAGAACATATATATCTATTCCAGCATTTTAATAAAATAACCAAAGATGCAAGAAACAGTTTTTAGAACATAATTTATCTTTCTAAATAATAATAAAGAATCAGTGAAGCAGTAAATCTCTGAAAATAATAATGATGAAATCTACAACTAGCAATAGTGTTTTGAGTGTATAGCATCCCGTGACCAGCTGGGGATGGAGGCAATAAGTGTTCTAGGGAACACGGTCCGACTTCAGTCCAAGTGAGGTGGGGCTTCAGCTATCCACAATGAGACAATAAGGGGGCTTTCACTACAGGTGATAACACTAATCCCCAATCCCAAGTCAATGAGTCAATTAAGCAATCAATTAGATCCGAGCGGGATCCCGTGAGTCAAGTGTCGATACAATGTTTCTAATGATGCAATGTATTTAATTATCAACTAAAATACAAGTTTGGAATAATATGAAACTTGTCTTGGTTCCTGGTGTTGTAGGTCACGACAGAGAAATATTCAAGCTAAAGCCCGAAATCCTACATTTAGTGAAACATGACTTAGTTGTCAGTCTAAGGTTTTTGCTATAATTATAATTAATCTATTTATTAATAATATAATAATAGTCTAGACTCTAAAATTACTAATAATTATACTAAAACCTTTACTTAATTATAAAATATTTTTAGAGAACCTCTAAATGAGAATATAGGAAAATACGTTTTTAGTGAATAAATAAAACTTGTCATTTCTTAAACGGAAATATTCATTAATTTAATTAATAATAAGTTCGTGCCAAAATTAGTAGTTTTTTGTGCATATCAAAGTAATTGATGCAGAATACTATTTTAATATTTTTACGTAATATTCGTAATTAGCAACTACAAAAGAAAACAATCTTTTTTAAATAAAACTATTCATTTTAATAACATGAGAATTACTAATTTTATTTAAAAATAATTATTAAACAAGTTTTCATTTTAATAAATAGAACTAATACTTTAATTAGGTTACTTATACACAAAAATACCTTTTTTGGTAATGGAAATATTTTTGAAACTAAATAATATTTTATTTACGTAGAAATACCGTAACATATTTAATAAATACTTTTAAGACTAAAACACCACGATTATTACAATAATCACTTATTTAGCAATCCTTTTATTTATTTTAGAATATTTACTAAGACAATATTTAAATATTATTTTAAGACTATAATCTAATAAGACAACAATAATATTAACTACTAATTTAATAATTTTACGTGAAACATTTATTTTAATTAAATTATAAATAATCTAACAATTTTTTACGATGGCCCAATAATTATTAGCAATTCTAATAATTAATTAACCGTTAATTACCATCTAATTAATTAATTACAATAACATAACTAATCATTAATATAATTGGGAAACTAATTATCCCAAAGTTGACAGAGCTTTATTCTGTCAACTTTGATCGGACATGATTATGGATTTCTGCCTAATTCCTATTCTGGAAATAAAATGGATTTCTGACAGAACCTGCCAGAAAGCTGATGAAGGAGAACCAATGGGAGGCCTCAGACTCGGATCACTGTACGAAGGTGCTCGAAACGTCAAAAAGCCGGAAAAAGTCCCGCACAAGGGCACGAAGGTCGTCGAACGTCGAACACGCGGGCGCGCCGTGGTACGTGGATACGGGGAGCACCGGGGACGCCGGGTTCGGGTGCGCAGGAGATGGCCTTGAGAGGTGTCCGTAGGAGCGGGGTGGAACGAGGAGCGTGGTGGCCCGATCGGTTCGGAGAACGGTGGAGTGAGGAAGGAGATATGTGAAGGTTTATGAAAGTTTTTGTGAGGGAGAAATGGTTCTGGAGAAAAGGTTCTGAGTTTCTGAGTTTGTATGTGAGAAGAGCGGAAGGAGGCTGGAGCGGGTAGTGGAGGAGTGCGTTTGCGGTTGGGAGGAGTCGGTGGAGTTAGATAAGGGGTAGTGGGTTTAGTTGAATAGGTTGGTGGGTAGATGGGTAGATGGGTTTGGATAGGGAATGGGCTTGGGTAGGAAAAGGCTTTAAATAATTAGCTAAATAATTCTAATACCTAGATAGAATCAATCAATTAATAATTAACAATTTACAATCAATAGATTAATTAATCTTTTATAACTAAAATTGTTTTTCCTATTTAACCTACTAATTATATATATATATATATATATATATATATATATATATATATATATATATATATATATATATATATATATTATAATAATAATAATAATAATAATAATAATAATAATAATAATAACTAAACTAAACTAAACAAACTAATTAATTACACTAAACCAAATAATTCTTCCAATTTAATTAAAACCAAAATTTTGGGTTTTACAATCTTTCCTCCTTAGAAAATTTCGTCCTCGAAATTTTAAAGATAAGGGCCGGGGTACAGTCATGTCTCAAACAAGTAAGGGTATTTCTTCCTCAACAGCCTCATGCCTAACTATACTAACTGTCCTATAGCAAATCTATGAAGTGCATTATCTTAATCAATCTAACAACTATACTCAAATAATGTACTTTTCTCCTTAGAAAAAAATTGATCACTATAGTCCACGAGGACGGATTCTATTTCCATCCCTGAATTGTCAATCACCGTCACAATCTTGAAAATTTTGTCTTCCCACCTTTTTTTACTAAACACATATAATATTTCTCGTAATATATTTTGTACTTCCTTCAGCTTGCTAATCAACTAGATATATGTCCAAAATTGAACTCTATGTCATACCACTACATGTGTTCCATCATGTTATTGTACATCTTATTGGTTCCTGGACAAAATATTATAATTTGGTACCCTCCGTCTTGTCTTAATAATCTAGTATCAAACCTCAGTAACCCAATATCACATTTAGAATCCAATATCACGTTTCAATACTCCAATTGTCATAATAATCCACTTTTGTTATGGCAATGCCCTTAAGCTATATGGTTACTGCCGGTATTTTTCTTGAATTTGTCATAATTTTTACCTCAAAATACAAATCCCTTGATCTTTCTGTTAAGATAACTTGGAGTTGCACATTTGTAATTATAACCCAAAACCCACAATCCAAGTCCAAGGCTTGGTAGCCTCTCGATATTAAATTATGAATAAATCTAAAATAAGATTACTAATTAAATATTTAATATAATCATGAAATTGAATTAATTAATTAGATAATAACAATCAGGATTAAAAATAATTTTTAAATAATCCAAAAAAATGATTTTATAAGTTTTCAAAAAGAAATAAAGATATTGATTTCAAAATAGAATTCTAAATTTAGGAAAAGAATTTTACAAATTCAAAATCCTCAAAAGCAGAAATTCTGAACCGAGGTAGTTATAAATATGTCACCTTACAAAAATTTTATCCTCGAAAATTCAAATGACATGATAAGCACCGTTAAGAATAATCAAATATAAATTTTTTGAAAATGATTAAAATCGGTTAAACATAGAATCGAAATTTAAATATGACTAGTAGAATCAGGTTGATTTAGAAGTGATCAAGTTTAAAATCTAGGCATTGTAAAATAATACAGAATGATTTGTCATGATTAAATTCTAAACATGATCAAAATCAAAATTTTAGCATAGTAAAAATAGTACCAAAATAATATAATCGTAATTAAATTCTATCTACGATCAAGAATAAAATTGTGACCTAATTCCAATAAGAAATCGTTTAGGCATAACTAGCATGGCCATGACTCCGATTTAAATCATTTAAACATGATTAATAAAATACAATCAAAAAATTATTTAGGCGTGATATAGTACAACTAATAGGTTCATAAATGCTAAAAATATGATCAATATGGAAATGTTATGACTAAGAATAATAAAAAAAATTCAAATTTTGGTTTACTAGAAATCAAATTCAAGAATGAACAAAAATAAATTTTAGAATTAATTTGAAACATGATAAAAGAATTAAATCGTTTAGACACAATTATGATTAAGATCAAAATCATTATAAAATAGACCAATCATATACATATGATTATTATCAAGTTTGACATGATCATAATATGATCAAAAATTATTTAGGTATGCTCAAGATCTAATCATAACCAAGAAAAAAATCATCATGGCATGATTAAGTTAATATCCAAACCATCAAGACACGAACAATATTAGAAATAAAATCTAGTTATGATCAAAATCATATAATGCAATTTAAGGGTCGTCCAGATGTGGTAATGAATGTAATCAAAGTCATATAATCATAAACAAAATCTAGTATATATATATTTATTGAAACTTGAATAATAATTATAAGAATAGAAGAAAAATTAAGTCACTATTACAAGATTTAGAACAAATCAAACGACAGATTTAAGAAAATTAAACGACGGTTACAAAGTAGGATATGCGTGAAGAAAATATCTCTACGAACTAATAAATCACAAGCTCTATAATCTATGATTCTCTTATTACTAACTAACTTACCCAAGATCTTCTTCTATTCTAACCTAATTGAAAATTCTAGTTTCCAAGAATTCCTAAAACTAATCTAGGTAACCTATCTATGTTTCTCCAGTATATATATAGCTATCAACTATATACACATACATACATGCATCCATAATTGTATATCAATTATACAATATACATAACTATATATATATATATATATATATATATATATATATATATATATATATATATATATATATATATATTTATACAGCAAATAATTTATTGAAAAAAGAAGCAAAAATACGGCCACGCGTTTGGACAGGCCCAAACCGCCCACAAAACCCCTATGCTACTGGAAACAAAAGAATGTCCAACCGATCAAACAAAATGAAGCCAAAACCAAAAGGAAAAAAGAGCAAAAAAGCATGGAGAGCTAAGAGGGTTCGTCCACATGGTCAAGCACAAAAGCCCTGCGGACCGATAGAGGGAGTTCGTCGGTGTGGGAGAAGATCTTCATATCTTTGGACGACTTGGCCAAAGAACAGAGAGCTTTTGCCACACTGTTTTCCTCACCCGAGGTGACGAAGATAGAAGTGTTGCCGATCATGTTGATGATATTTCTGATAATATAAGTAGCCGCCCAGGGTAGTTTGGTTTTTGTAGTTAGAATGTTCACGAGCATTTGTGAAGATGTATCGATGCTGTTAATGTGAATGTTCTGCGATTGACCAATTAGAAGGCCCTGTAGCAAGGTGTCGCACTCCGGAACTGTAGTAGAACCCGTCTGGTAGAAGCTGTAGAAGGATATGATCATTTTCCCGTGGTGATCCCGAAGAATACCCCCGCCTGCCGTGCTTGATTCTCCATCAGTAGTGGCGAACATGTTCAGCTTCACCCCGGACTGATGTGGCTTCCAGGCTGCATGCTGTCCTGCCCTTGGTGTCTCGATCGGGAGCTCCTCCCCCAAGTTCTGTAGCTGGTTGTAGGCTCTGGCCGCTCCATGGAGATGGTCGGTCACCCGGCATATGATATCCCGATCGTTCCGCGACCCTCCGTTGAAAAGGATGATGTTCCGCTGCTTCCAAATCTCCCACAGACCTGCAGCAAATATAATATTCCTACAAATAGCACTATTCTTATCAGTTGGATTATCGCCTATCCATACCTCTGCGAGTTCGTTTATGTTGTTAGGGGCCGTAGAGATGTTAAGCTTCTGAGCGAAGTGTGTCCAAACCTCTTTGGCCGTCTCACTTGTGACCAGTAGGTGATCAATGTTCTCCTCCGACTTGTTGCTACAGCATACGCACCTAGATGCAAGGCTGTATCCCATAGATCTCAGTCTAGAATCAACCGGAATGGCATTTCGGCATAGCCGAGAAAGCTCCAATCTGAGGTGGGACGTGTTTGTTCCAGAAGAAAGCGCTCCACTTAAACTTCTCCCGCGCAACTTTGTAGTGGTCCCAATACGATTTTGTGGTGAAGTTTCCGCTTTGGGTCAGCGTCCAGCAGAGGGTGTCCGGTTCGTCGGTAATAGCAATATGGTCTAGCACGATACGATCTCCTGTAGGCAACAGGAGCCTAGCATCCACCCGTTCCTCCCTCCGAATTTTGACAAAAGGGTTGTTTTTGATCTGTCTAATGCTAAGATTGTATCTGACGTTGGTGGGACGATTGATAGCCGTCCCGCTCCAATTCATCTCCCAGAGTGTGGTATTACCCCCTCCCCGCAATCCATCGAGCATGCGGCAATACCGTAGGGAGAGCTAGCATCACGGCTCGCCACAACGGCGATGGTGAGTTGGGCATGTTGTAGTTAGGAGTAAGCGGGTCTCCGTACTTCCTGGACATATAATGAGCCCAGACCGAATCACCCTTGATCAACGCCCAAGCCCATTTTGCATGTAGCGTTTACATGACCTGCTTTAGGGACCGAATTCCTAGGCCCCCTCATCCATGGGGATGCAAACTTGATTCCATGCTACCCAGCGACGACGTTTCTTCTCGTTCGAGTTCCAAAGAAAGTCTGCCATGTATCGTTCCAGAGTACGAAAATATTTGTTAGGAGGTTTCATCACCGATAAAGCATGAATAAGTAATGAATTGAGAACACTTTTAGTCAAAGTGATTTTACCTCCGAATGATAGCAGACGTCCTTTCCAGCCCGCAATTCTCTTCTTGATCTTGTCGGAGAGATCACTAAAGTAAGCCGGTTTTGCTTTGCCTTTGTACAGAGGTATCCCAAGATAATTGATAGGCAAGTAAGTTACAGCAAGGCCCGTGCGTTCAACAATTTCTACCGCCCGATCGACCATATATGGTTTTTTGGATACGATGAGGGCAGATTTGTCCATATTGATAGCTTGTCCAGAGGCCGCCGAGTACTCCCGCAGAGTTTGCAGCAGCATATCCACACTCTTGTTGCCTCCATTAATGAAGACGAGGCTGTCATCTGCATAAAATAGATGGAAAACCCGTAATCCATTTCTCCTACCTCCAAAATGTTTGATCTTACCATGTAAGCAGAGGTCCGAAATCTTTCAGCTGAGGGTGTCGTGTGCGATGATAAACAGAGCGAAAGATATGGGGTCCCCCTGCCGCAGCCCCCTAGCTGATCGAAAGCAGCTACCTGACTTTCGGTTGATGGAGACGGAGTACCAACAGTTCGAGATTAGCCTAAAAATGAGGTCGATCCAAACCTCGCTAAATCCCAGTTGCCGCAGTGCCCCCATCAAGAAACTCCAATTGACCCGATCGTATGCTTTAGACATATCAAGTTTTATGGCAACGTTCCCACCAATGACATCGTTGTCGATCGTCTCGATGATCTCTTGGGCGAAGCTGATATTCTCGTGTATGCATCTACCTTTAACGAACCCCATCTGTTCCCTGGAAATAATAAGAGGAAGCAAAGCAGCCAGCCTATCCGCCAAAATTTTTGATATACTCTTTTGAGAGAAGTTGCTAAGACTTATAGGTCTGAAGTCACCACACAATGTAGGTTTGGTAATTTTCGGGAAAAGAATAAGATTAGCAGAGGTGATACCTCAGGGGAGCTCCATGCCCATGAAGTAGTCGATGATGGCTGCCATAAGATCTTTCTTGATGATGAGCCAGCAGCAGGAGTAAAAGATGCCCGTGAACCCAACGGGCCCCGGCGCACCTTGTGGGTTAAGAGATTTAATTGCTGCAAGAACCTCGTCCTCTGAGGGAATTGCGCACAGGCTCTGGTTCTGCTCCTCCGATACGAGTTTGGACGTGCTGCTAAGGAAATCTCCTGGGTCGCCATCCCGTTCACTTTGGAAGAAATTTGAAAAATGATCAGTTGCTCTCTTCAGGACCTCTTGCTCCCCAAGAATCGCTCCGTCTTCGTCAAACATGGTTATTCTGTTGTTGTTAGCACGATTCTTGATGATAGCATGGTAGAAGCTCGTGTTCCTGTCCCCCTCTGTTATCCAGGTAGCTCTTGCCTGGTCCTGCAGTAACTGTTCTTACAAGCCGCATACCAAGTTCAGTTCCTGTTTCACGTCCCGTAGTTCCTGGCCGATTGTCTCGCTCCAGCTTTCCTGAAGAGTTTCCTCCAGAGCAGTAATGTTGGATAAAAGATTAGTTTTCCTGGTGCGAATGTCTCCAAACGTCTCCCAATTCCATCTTCTAAGAGCAGTTCAGAGTCTTTTGAGTTTGTTGTGAAGGATCTGCAGCGGTTGGCCAGAGGATTCCTCATTCCAGTTGTCGGTCACGAACTCCATAAAGTTGGGGTGAGAGGTCCACATGCGCAGGAAGCGAAAGGGGGCTGGGTTGTGGTGGTCGGTCGTCGGTTGGACGAGAAGAAGGGCGTGGTCAGAGTTCACTCTGGGTAGGTGGAGAACGGATATAGGTTGTATATTAAACATGAAGTTGGTATCGTATAAGACTCGGTCTAACCTCTCCCAAGTAATGGAGTTATTGATCAGGTCGTTGCACCAAGTGAAAGTAGAGCCCCTGTAGCCGGCATCAATAAGCGCACAATCTTCAATACACCGATTGAAATCCGCCACAGCACAGAGGTTGATGTTATTAGGTCCAACTTTTTTTGCTGCTGTTGTGACGACGTTAAAATCGCCAGCAAGAATCTACGACATGGAATTGGAAGCGGGGATGGCCGAGAGTTCCGTCCACAGATTTCGTCTAGTAATCATGCTACAGCTTGCATAAACCGTAGTGAAGAGGATTTTTTTGTCGAGTTTGGGGTCAAGAATCTCACACGAGATGAATTGGTTGTGTATGTTACCCACCTGGAGATCAATACTAATGCTCCACATAAGCCAAATGTAGTTGTTGTCAGGTTCCCCATGTTTGTAGTTAGCCATCTGCAAGTCCCTAGCAAGGTCTGCGAGGTGGACGCCTTTCGTCTTAGGTTCCAGGATGATAATGAGATCTGGATGGTGTTTAATCTTCATGGACTTGAGATAGGTTTTGGTTTTCCGATTTCTGATCCCCCGGGCTTTCTAAATAATGATGTTAAACATTACTTGGAATTAACTAGATTTTTGAGCGAGGTTGTTGGCATCAGATTGCCTCCTTGTTTGTCTCCTATTGCTGGTATTAACAATCGGGTTGTCGCCTGCTTCCTGCATTTTTTTACTGCTTTCGGGTGTGCCGGTGTGTTTCTTGCCCATATTCGAGATTAGTTCCTTTTGATTATTACCATTAATACTCATATCCCTCGATGTAACGCCCAACATCTCCTTCTGCGCCCTAACATCTTTTGCTTTAGACGCTTCCATCGCTAGAATGATCCGATTGATGTTCACTTGATTTTCCGTAAAATTCTGATCGTTCTTCTTGGTATTGTCCTCAGTTGTTCCTCCATCCTTGTGTTTTAAAGTAGACGCTCCCGACTTGGACTTCTTTTTAGACTCCGCCAGAAACTGTTTTTTACTCTTTGCCTTGAATTTTCGAATTTGTTCCAATTCGTCATAATAGGTATCCTCCGAGTCCTGTGACTGTGCCCCCAGTATGAAATCATGACTTTGAACCACCGTGTCTTGAATGCTGTGAATGTTCTGTTAGTCCCGGGACTTGATCAAAGATGGTAAAATAGATACAACAGAGATCTACGATGATACAAAAACCAAATAACCCGATTACAATATGGAGGAGGAAAATAGAGAAGAGAAGATCTCTCGTTCTTCCTTGCAAACGTGTTGCAATTGGGACTGAACGAGGTACAATAATCTAGAGAAAGATGAGAAGAAGAAAAATGCTAGGGTGTCAAAACACTATTGCTCAAAGCAAGATTCGCCCCACACGAACTGCTTCCAGGAACCAGCAAGTTTGAAGAACTTGTGGAACGCTCGAAGTCACCTCTGTTCTGACTCCTCGGATGGACTTGCAATGGCGGCAGCAGCTCTCTCTCTCTCTCTTTCTCCTTTTCTGACTTATAATTTTCGTAGTACCCACAAAGGAGGTCAGAAGAGAGTATATATAGAGAGAGGGTGGAAACCCTAGCCGCCTCTTCAGTTATGGAAAGATTGAATCAAATCCCAAAAAGATAGCAACGAGATTAATTCAAATCCCACAAAGATAGCAACAAAATTAATTCAAATCCCACAAAAAGTAGATCTGAATTAATCGCATTGAATCAGTCTTTCCATAACTGACTTGTAGTATGCACAGTCAGCGGAGCTCCCCATGCGGCAGCAGCAGCAGCCTGGCCGCATGAGCCGCATGGCCTCATGGCCGCATGGACCGCATGAGCCGCATGAGCCGCATTGGCTGCATGGCCGCATGGACCGCATGGACCGCATGAGCCGCATGAGCCGCATGGCCGAATGAGCCGCATGGCCGTATAGCTGCATGAGCCGCATAAGGCCGCATATGAGCTGCATGCCGGATAAGACCGCATGGCCGCATGACTGCTGACGTGCTAAGTGCAAAGTGCGCCAACAAAATGCCACATTACGCCTCATGAGCCCATGAGCCCAAGTCCGAGTCCGAGTCGCTAAGCCCCTTTGGGGCTTAGCTCCAAGTAGAATTAATCCAAGAGAATGACAAAAGTATTAATGCTTAATCCTTGGAGCATTATTCTTACCTCCTAGTAAAATCACCCACATGGTTCCCTCTTTAGGGTCACCACCCCATGTGCATCTCTCAACAAAACAACCAAGTATATATGTTGAGATAACTCATGTTGCATTTCCGATGTGGAACTAAAATTTTACAAGGCATGTTGAGAGCAAGCTCTCTCCATGTAAAGAAAGCACCAACAATCCCCCACATATCACAACATATATATGTGTCCAGGTTTGAGCGTTCCCCACAGTAACTATCCATTTTGCATTAGGATAGATGTCGCTGACGACTTGAATCTTTCCGCATGGGTTAAATAACAATGTGATACAAGAATGGACTACGCCTTGAATTCTGCACCATAATTGTAATTCTTCCCACTCACAAAGTGTAGTTACGTGTGCTTCTGGCTGCACATTAAAGGCCCTGTGCCAGCCTAGTTTCAGTGTATAATTTTGGGCGTCTACAAGTTTAACCTCAAGAGACGGCCTGATATCTTTTTCCATACACTATAGGTGAGTTCTTTATTAAAGAGACATGACATGAAGCCTTGCGCTTCCTTGTGGTGCTATGCTGCTATGACATGGCCTGAAGCTGAGGTATTACCCCTGCCTGGGAACCTCATCGTAGTGTCATACTACTGTAGCATGAGGTCTCAGCCTCTTTGTAGTGCCAATCTACTCAGCATGAAGCCTAAGGCTTCCTTGCGGTGTTACGCCGCAATGACATGGCTTGCAAGGCCGAGGCTTTACCCCTACCTGGGTACCTCATCGTGGTGTCGTGCCACTGTAACATGGGGCCATCCTCCCATTTGTAGTGTTGTCTACAACTCTTTAATTACGTCATACAGCATTAGGCTACCTGCCTATTTGCGGTGCTACGCCGCTATGACTTGGCTTGCAAAGCCGAGGCATTACCCCTACCTGGGAACCTCATGGTGGAGTCACCCCACTGTAGCATGGAGTTTCACTCCTTGTAGTGCTGTTCTACCGTGCTTCCTGTAAAGCACACCAGGCATTCACTCTGCTTGAGAACTCATTAAGGCGTTTAAGCCAACCTTCCACATGATCTATTTTTTTCGTAGAAAATACATAGTAGACAATAGTGGTTATGGGTCCGTATCCCTTCCATGTTCCAGAGAACAAGTACCCACTGTTACCTGATAGTTTCCCAGTCAGTGATCCTCCTTTGAACCAAAAGTTAGATGCCTAGTAGATTTCTCTTTGAACTAATAGCATAAAACTTTATGGTAGGATTACAAAGATACACTATCAGAATGCCTTCAAACCCATTTTACAAGCTGTGTCATCGACCAACTGGCGCTTGAGGCCCTTTGTGAACGGATCTGCCAGGTTCTCCTGACTCCGAACATCAACCACTGCAATTACACCTCTTTTGATAAGATCGTGTACTGCCATGTGCTTCAACCGCACAGTCCTCTTTTTTCCGTTGAAAAGGTCATTTGATGCCACCGTCGCAGTCGCCTGGTTGTCATAGTATATCGGTATCGTCGGTATCTGAGCCCCAACTACTGAAAGATCATACATGAGCTCCCGAAGCCATTCTGCTTCATCTGCTGTAGTTTCAAGTGCATAGAATTCAGATTCCATGGAGGAACAAGAGAGTATAGTCTGCTTCTTCGACTTCCACGATATAGCAGCTCCACCCAAGGAAAAGACATATCCACCTATGGATCTCTCGCTTTCCACCTCTGAACACCAGCTAGCATCACTGAAGCCTTCCACTACTGTCGGATACCCGTTGTAGTGCAGTGCATATGTCTGAGTCTTCTTGAGATATCTCATCACCCGCTTCACAGCTTTTCAGTGCTCAACCCCTGGGTTGCTTGTGAACCGACTCAGCATTCCCACAGCGAAAGCTATGTCAGGCCTTGTGGCAGTGGTTGCGTACATTAAGCTTCCGATAATGCTAGAATACTCCAGCTGCCTGACGCTTTTCCTCGAGTTTGGCTTCAGCTTCTGATCACACCTGTATGGCGTATCGATCCCTGGAAGATCCTTATACCCATAGCGTGTGAGCATCTTCTCAATGTAGTGAGATTGTGACAGCGCTACTCCAGTGTCTGTTCAGATGATCTTTATGCCCAAGATGACATCTGCATCCCCCAAGTCCTTCATACTGAACTTGGTTGAGAGGAACTTCTTTGTCTCTGTGACACAGCCTATGTCCGTGCCTAGGATTAGCATGTCGTCCACGTACAGACAAACGATGACTCCTCTTCTATCAGCGAACTTTGTGTAAACACATTTGTCCGTCTCGCTGACTCTGTAGTCGTTTGACCTAATAACTTTGTCAAACTTCTCATGCCACATCTTGGGAGCTTGCTTTAAACCATACAATGATTTCACCAACTTGCAGACTTTGTCTTCAAGACCTTTGACGACAAATCCATCTGGTTGTTGCATGTAAATCTCTTCAGTCAGTTCCCCATTCAGGAATGCTGTTTTTACATCCATCTGATGTATCACCTATTTATGTATAGCTGCTAGAGCGATTAACATCCTGATAGTGGTCATTCGAGCTACTGGAGCGTACGTGTCAAAGTAGTCTATCCCCTGTTTCTGAGAAAATCCCTTGGCTACCAGCCTGGCCTTGAACTTGTCAATAGTTCCATCTGCCTTCATCTTCTTCTTGAAGATCCATTTACATCCGATGGGTTTTTCTCCTTCAGGTAGATCTACCAACACCCATGTGTTATTGGAGATGATAGATTCAAACTCGTCATTCACTGCCTCCTTCCAGAAGATAGCATCTCTGGTCTTCATCGCCTCATCATAGGTAAGCGGATCTGCTTCCACATGATAGGTGACAAAGTCATCTCCGAAGTCTTTCGGTCTCCTCGCTTGCTTAGCTGACGGCTCAGGAGTTGTTTCATCAACAACAGCTTCTTCTTGGACTACTGGCCCATATGAGATTTCAGTCTCATTTGTACCTACATAATTTTTCGGAATGTCCGAAAGAATAATGTTTTTATCTTTTGTAAACTTGTCTTCATAGTATTCAGCATCGCGAGATTCGATGATATGATTTGACTCAATATCAAGAAATCTCCTAGCATCACTCTTCTCGACATACCCCAAGAAGATCGCCTTCGTAGTCCTTGTCCCTAGCTTCTGAGTCTTCAGATCTGGGAGCTTCACATATGCCAGACACCCCCACACTCGAATGACATTCAAATTAGGTCTGACTTTGAACCAGAGTTCATGAGGAGTTACGTTCGAAGTTGCATATGGCACTCTATTCAGAATAAAAGTGGCCGTTAATGCAGCTTCTTCCCAGTAGCATTTTGGAAGGCCTGCAGTAATCAGCATAGAATTCATCATTTCTGTTAATGTTCGGTTCTTCCTCTCTGCTACTCCGTTGGATTGAGGAGAATATGGAGCAGTAGTCTCGTATATGATTCCATGATCTTTGCAGAATGATGCGAATTCATGAGACCTGTACTCCCCACCTCGATCACTTCTCAACCTCTTGAGTTGTTGTCCAGTCTGCTGTTCAGCTTCGGCCCTGAACTCTCTGAACTTCTCGAAGGCTTCGTCTTTAGACTTGAGCAAGTAGATGAACGCGTATTTTGAGAAGTCGTCGATGAAGGTTATGAAATACTTCATCCCGGCCTTCGTGGATAAATGTTTAAAGTCACAGATATCGGAGTACACCAACTCCAGAAGATCTGTGCTTCGATTGACCCGATGAAAGGGTTTCCTTGTGATCTTCGTCTGAGCACACACTTCACACTTCTCCACCTTACCCCCACATTTGGAGATAAGTCCTAGACTAGATATTTTATTAATTCTTTTACAATGAACATGTCCTAGTCTATTATGCCACAACTCAAGAGAATAATCAGAAAACACAACTGCATTAATGTCATCAAACTGGTTGACAAGCTGAATTTTAAATATTCCTTCGGTTTGATAAGCCTTTCCGAAGTATGTTCTTTTCTTGGACATCACTATCTGACCAGCATTGATGTCCATCCTCAAGCCTGCGTTGCAGAGCAGGCTCCCAGAGATCAGGTTCTTGGCAATCGCCGGAACATGCTTCACACCTTGAAGCGTCAGAGTATTCCCAGAAGTGAGTTTCAGTTCCACGGTCCCGATCCCCAGAACTTCAGCTTGGGCCTGGTTCGCCATGACAACTTTCTCAGATATCAGCTGGTACGTGACGAACCATTCCTTGCCAGAACAGACATGGCAAGTCGCACCAGTGTCTATCCACCAGTCAGAGTCAACCCCCACAGTTGTGACATGTGCGATCATAGCAACAAAGTTAGAAACTAATGAAACCTTATTAGGCTCACCTTTCTCTGATTGTTTAGGCTTAGATCTGTATTCACTCTTGTAGTGGCCTTTCTTGCCACAATTGTAACAAGTCACGTGGGACTTAGTCTTCTGTTGCTTGAATGAAGGACCCTTCACTTTTAGATTAGTGAAGTCCTTCTTCTTGGGATGAAAAGCCGCCTGCTTCCCCTTGGGATCTCTCGTCTGCACTAGATTGGCTTTAGCCAACTGTTTGGACAGAGTGTCCACCTTCTGTTGGGAACGCATCTCGTCCTCAACATGGATCTCTTGAAGTAGATCTCTCAAGCTAATGTCTAGCTTCTTTCTGTGCATCCTTGTATAGAAGGTACTCCATCCAGCATGAAGTTTTGAGACGATCCCTCCAACGACAAACTTGTCGGGAAGGGGCATCTCTTCGTCTTCCAGTTTCTGACGTAGCTTCAGAAATTCCTTCACCTGTGGCAACAAGGACTTCTCGTCCTCAAAGAGAAATTTGTGATATTTTTCAACCACAAACATCTTGCTCCTGTTCCTGTCTTCTTTATACAGTTTTTCTACAGACTTCTATATGTCTCTGGAAAGTTTCTTCTTCGAGTAGGATTATGCCAGGGAGTCCTCCATAGCATTCAGGATGAGAAGCCTGCAGATGCTATTTTCCCTTCTCCATTTGGCCTGGAGTTTGGTAGCCGCATTGATTGCGGCAGTAGATCCAGTGTCTGGAACAGAGGGTTCTTCCTCCAACAGAACATGATCAACGTCTTTTAGTTGAAGAGTTAGATAAACCTTTCTCTTCCAGACTTGATAATGCTCTCCATCAAACTTTTCCAACTTGCAGTAGTCCGATTAGACGAGCGAAGCATTAATGTTTTCCATCTATAAGGATCTTGTTTTGAGATTGTTAGTCCCAGGGCTTGATCAAAGATGGTAAAACAGATGCAACAGAGATCTACGATGATACAAAAACCAAATAACCCGATTACAATATGGAGGAGAAAAATAGAGAAGAGAAGATCTCTCGTTCTTCCTTGCAAACGTGTTGCAATTGGGACTGAACGAGGTACAATAATCTAGAGAAAGATGAGAAGAAGAAAAATGCTGGGGTATCAAAATACCATTGCTCAAAGCAAGATTCGCCCCATACGAACTGCTTCCAGGAACCAGCAAGTTTGAAGAACTTCTGGAATGCTCGAAGTCACCTCTGTTCTGACTCCTCGGATGGACTTGCAATGGCGGCAGCAGCTCTCTCTCTCTCTCTTTCTCCTTTTCTGACTTATAATTTTCGTAGTACCCACAAAGGAGGCCATAAAAGAGTATATATAGATAGAGTGGAAACCCTAGCCGCCTCTTCAGTTATGGAAAGATTGAATCAAATCCTAAAAAGATAGCAACGAGATTAATTCAAATCCCACAAAGATAGCAACGAAATTAATTCAAATCCCACAAAAAGTGGATTTGAATTAATCGCATTGAATCAGTCTTTCCATAACTGACTTGTAGTCTGCACAGTCAGCGGAGCTCCCCATACGGCAGCAGCAGCAGCCTGGCCGCATGAGCCGCATGGCCTCATGGCCGCATGGACCGCATATGAGCCGCATGTCGCATAAGCTAAGTGCAAAGTGCGCCAACAAAATGCCACATTACGCCTCATGAGCCCATGAGTCCGAGTCCGAGTCCGAGTCGCTAAGCCCCTTTGGGGCTTAGCTCCAAGTGGAATTAATCCAAGAGAATGACAAAAGCATTAATGCTTAATCCTTGGAGCCTTATTCTTACCTCCTAGTAAAATCACCCACATGGTTCCCTCCTTAGGGTCACCACCCCACGTGCATCTCTCAACAACACAACCAAGTATATATGTTGAGATAACTCATGGTGCATTTCCGATGTGGGACTAAAATTTTACAAGACATGTTGAGAGCAAGCTCTCTCCATGTAAAGAAAGCACTAACATGTTCTGCTCTTGAACAAAAGACGAGGAGTTGGAGTCTTGTGTACTGCTCTCAGGGTGGTCAGTATGCGGGTGAGTCTTGTTCTCGGATTCAGCCTGGCTCTGTTCCTCACTGACCGAGAAGAGATCCTGGTCCCCGCTCTTAGTATCCTGATCCTGCTCCTCCACGTAGGTGGGGTCCGGCTTGTTGCCTTCATCCGACGAGTCAACCTGGACAGATTTAGATAAGGGGCCACCCGCTGCCCCCACTGAATCCTGCCCGGTATTGCCCGCCCCTAAGATTTAAATTATCGGACTCGACCCGGAGTCAACCATGTCACAGCTGTCAAAAATAGTGTCCGTGCCTCTTATTGTGATGGTACGTGCCCCGCACTTCCTCATTCCTGTCTCTGATTTCTCAGTAATCTGTTCTTTCCCCCGATCCGTGGTAGCTCCCTTGTACTCGTCCATTCTTGAACCCGCCCCCTGTGAGGGAACCCTAGCCACTTCGACCTCCCTAGTGTCTTCACTAGCTATCACTGCACCTAATTCTTCTGCTATAAGAGAATCAAATTGATTAGAAATCTTAACTGAATTCGTACCTGTGTTACCACCCTTGTTGGTCTGGCTTTTTCCCTTGCTCGAGTCCCCGGGTGTTTGAAAGTGCGTGTGTTGGTTCGGTATTCCAAGTACCGAGTCGGTAGCCCGTAATCCCATGGATGGCTGCTGCTTCTCGCTGAAATTCTTTTCTATGGCCGTATCCTGGTTGTTCCGAGTTTTCCTCCGTAACTCCGGGTTCGCTTTGAAGCAATATTTAATATTGTGTCCCCGAAGGAGACAGTGTTTGCAATATAAAACATTGTTATCATAAATCACAGGTTGAATATGGAAATTGTTTCCTATTGTGACATTAATGCTACGTGGGAGATCTTTTGAAATGTCCAATTCCATGCATATTTTAACATAATTGGCCTTAGTAAAATTTAAGGTTTCATCGGATAAAATAAGGAATTTTCCAAACGAGTTTGCTATCCTTTTAATCGCCGAGGGAACAAAAAACTCCAAAGGTGGGTTGGGAAACGTAACCCAAATTGAGGCAATCGACGATTCCTCTTTTAAATTAAAATCAGGAGACCATTTAAGAATTAATCGGGTAATTGTCGATCTTGAATAAATTTTTGGTCCAGACGATCTTATGGTCCTCGACAGAAGAAAGGTGGAGAACTATATGCCTAGCGTCCATCGGGGCTACCGTATATTTATCGGATAGGCCCCATCTCGCAACGCATTCTTGGACCCGAGAAAGTTTCTGGCATCCCGAAGTAAATTTGAAAATTATGGTGTGTTGGAAAGACGTCGCGAGAGACACCCCTTCCTGGAAAGTGAAGTGTATGTTAATGTCCTGTCCTTCCTCCCGAAACGTGTCCGTGGGGCTGACCAGATGCACATCTTGCACAATATCACTCGTGTCTTTGACTTAGGAGGTCTAACCAAATCTGCAAACGACATTTTGGATACAATTGGTTCGGGTCTGTGTTGAACCTGAGTCAACACACTTGGGTACAATGTATTGGGTTGTTGGTCGTACGGGGAGATCATGTGATGGTTGGGGTGGCCTACAGGAGCATGCATATGCAGAGAGCTAACATTTTTAGAGAGAGGAGTTTCGGAGTTACCACTGAGCATAGATGGATTATTCTTCTCCAAAGTTTGCCTAAGGTGGCAAGTAAGGAAATTCTACATCAGAAGACTGTGTCCCAGTGATGAACCGACGGCTTGGACTAGTCCATCTGGCAGTAGATCCGCCCTTTGGGTCGAGTGAGGGTCCTCGGACAAAAGGTCAGCTGGCCTCGTACCCAATCGAAGAATATTGTTCTCAGAATGGCCTCGGTCAGCCGAAAGTAAATCTTTGGGGCCCACACCCACGTGGCCACCTCCTGAAGCGACAGTCAGGGAACCAGCAACGGTCGCCAACGCTTCACGTGTCCCCTGGCACGCCACCCCAGGATGTTGTACCGTCCCCGACGAACCCGCTGGAACGCGTTTTTGGTCACCAAGATCGCCGGCGAAGATGAAAAATCCGGCCACGACCGTGCTCTCCGAAATTTCGCCGGAAGAGACCGGTGATCCTTCACGAGGGCCAAAAAAGGGGCTTGAGGGAGAACCTCGTTTAAGTCCGCCGGAGGGACATCAGTGGGTGAAGCCCCGGCCGGTTCAGAGAAATTTGGAGCCTGGTCGGCCAACTTCAGAGGAGATTGTGGGAGTGGAAAGAGTAGACCGATGAGGGGAAGTTGCTCAGCCGTCCAGGACGGCTGAGGTCGCCGCAGCAAGGTCGTGTGGCCCAGCCCAACCGCCATGGGCGGCGAGTGAGGAGAGAGGCTACCAGAACGAAGGACGTCGGAGATAGCCTTCGTCGAAGATGGCATAGCAACCCCAGCCTCGGGGGGAGGATCCCCGTCCATAACTGCCGAAGAGGACGAACGGAGCCAGAGGTTCGCCGGTGACTCCCAGAGTAGAGCAACAGTCGCCCTACGGCCTGTTCGCAGGATCAACCTCGCCGGAGAAGACACCCGGACCTGCAAAATACCACAAACCAAACCAGAAAGCAAATATGAAGAAGAGGGAGACTACCTGATACTTACCTGACCCTCCGTCATGGAGAAGCGCCGCCCAAGCGGCCGGCAGAGGCCTGCTGGAGGCTTGAACTCCAGATGCCAGAAATCCCCCAGGAATCGCCCTCTTTACTTGTTTAATTAGTTTTTATCTATATATATATATATATATATATATATATATATATATATATATATATATATATATATATTTTTTTTATATATATATATCTATATAGATATATATATATATATATATATATATATATTTTTTTTTATATATATATATCTATATATATATATATATATATATATATATATATATAGAGAGAGAGAGAGAGAGAGAGAGAGAGAGAGAGAGAAAGGAGTGCTCTAGAACCAACCGGCTGGTTTTGTATTATAGAACCAACCTATGTTATACACGTTGGATTGGAATTGCATGGTTGAGATTAAATGACTTAAAAAGGTGGTGGGGTCTACACCTTTTAATCTCAACCACTAAATTTCAATCAAATACATAAAATAAAACATAGGGTAGTTCTATAATACAAAACCAGCCGGCTGGTTTTGGAGCATTTATGTATATATATATATATATATATATATATATATATATATATATATATATATATATACACACACACACACACACACACACACACACACACACACACAGAGTTATCAGCAAGAAGTAATGAGTAGGGCGTCTTGTTTTCTTTTTGGCTTAGTCCTTTTTGGCTAAGTCCCTAGGGGCTCCATCCCCACACCTGTAGGAGCAAGGGCTACCTCCCTACTCCATTCCCTCTGTTTTCCCGTTTTTAATGAAGGCCTCAGCCACCATGGTCCTCGTAGATTTTATATATATATATATATATATATATATATATATATATATATATATATATATATATATATATATAAACACATGGAAGTATTTAAAAAATACGTGCAATACACTATAGTCAAACCATGAAAGAGATTGGGCCAATAAGTGTTGAAAAGATGGTCATAATGAATTTCTAGGACAAATCAAGGAAAATTCTATAGAAAACATATGGTGATATAAAAGATTTCTGTAAATGAGATTTACTGCTAAGATTTTAAATAAAGGCTAAGATCAAATCAAGATAATTTTCGATAAAGTTGTCATAGAAATAAGAGATCAAACCTGGTATATAACATGGATATAGTCTCAATAGTATCTGGAAACCATATATATCTGAAGTTATTTTGCCTAGAGTTCATGCCCCGCCAGTGTGGTGTACATCTGGCTGCAGTGAACCTTTGGTTCCATGACTCGAATAATGATAGATCACCAAATATTCTATCAACTTTATCTAATATTGATGGAACCACTCAACCGATCAAATATTATATTTTAGGATGTAGTCTCAATAATATCCAAAAATCTATGAATAACTGAAATCACTTCAACTTTGGGTCCATGCCTTGCCAGTGCACAGCTGACTGCAGTGAACTCGCAGTCTCCATAATCCAGATAAATGACTGCAGTGCGCATCTGCCATGCCATAGTAGGTCGTTGAATATTTTTCAACTTTATCCATAGAAATTTCAAAGAAGTTTATAAAATTAAAAGAGTTTTAAAAGTCCTAATCATGATAGAAAGTGACATAAGTACTTATTCTTTAGATTTGATCTTTGAGAATCAGGGTCACTTATTAGTAAAAAGAAAGAAATGACTGAAGTTAAAAAGAGTATCTGTTCTCTGACCTTTCACTATTCAATGGATTGAGGACATAAACTTATGGGATTGATCAAATCTGACTCTAAAAATAAATAGTACAATTGTAAATTGAATGGAAGAATTAATGAAACTATTTCCGCCTCTATAGAATTTCTTAAAGGATGTTGAC